>MKEJ01060597.1:0-10329 GCA_001753735.1 Embelia ribes
ATAATTGTATTTTAGATAATTTGTTGCAGGGAGAAATTATATTTTAGATAACTGTATTTTAGATAATCTGTTGTAGGGAGTAGTTGAATAGACAATCTGTAAAATAGAAATGATGAATTTTTCATTTCATGCTGTAAAATAGATAATCTATTTAGATAAGCTGGTTAGAATGCTCTAAGTGATGTAGATGAAAAAATGGTGGATAATTATTTTTCAGTTGGCGCTATTATTCTGATTATTTTTGTAAGTTGACACTCATTAGAAAAAAATTATGTTTCATTATAAAATTTTACCTTTATAGTAAAGCTATTTTTTAATAATAGAGTCTAATTCAAGGTCATTTTGGAAAGTTGAGATGACCAAAAAAACTTAATGGTTTATTAATTAAAAGTCCTAAAAAATAAGCATTGAATACTTCCGAGATTCATATTGATACAATGAAAGTTAGGAATATGCTATATCAGTTAGAAATAAATTCATCAAAACATTTAATTTTTATTTGAGACTCTTAGACTTGAATTGGTAAAAATTGGTGAAATATTATATGATAATAAAAAATAAAAAAGAAATGACCAATTGTTTTGGGCACCATGACTATAATCACTTGCGGATGTATATTTTTCAATTAAAAATCTAGTGAGTCCCCGTATATCAATTGTTCAAAGTGGTTAGTGAATGCTTAAGTAAAATGGGAGGCCAAGGTTCGAATCTTGCCAATCTTTTTTCACTTTTTGATAATTTGTTTTAGTTTTATCCCTAGATTTTACATTTTTCATGTGTAATTAATTAATCTGTAAAAAGTAATTTTATCAAATGCTTCATTTTGAACTGAAATTGCAAGATATATAATATATTATTCTCAATATAATAATAATATTATCTGTTGAGAAAAAAATATAACTTGTTTCTTACTTTTACACATGTTTTCTCTAATTATCATAGATGAACAATTATTCAAAAATTATGTCTCAATTTTAGGCTCAATTCTTACAAGTGATGTTTTGTAATTTCCTGCATCTTTAATGACTGTATTTTGCTTATAGAATTGGATTTACTTTAGAATTTAGAGTAATAAATATTATATTTCTTATTTTCAATAAAATTCTTTTACAATATATGTATACTAACATGTCTACATAAAAAAAATTACAAAAACTAATAAATAACGTCATGCGAAACTACTTCAATTGTTAGTTTTTGTCTTTAAACAAAATAGTCTATTAGTTCTCCCTTAGATACAAATCTCTATTGTGTTATATGAGTTGAACTTTAAGCTATGGTGTTTATGACCCGTTATACCAATTTTTTCTATTTTTTTTTTTTTTTTATATATCTAAATAGAAATTTTGTCACCCTAATTGAAATTTTGCATCCGCCCTGGATATACCCTATTACTTTATTTTTATGATTATACTCTTACATCTATTTAAAATTAATATCCCTCGCCTATACATAAGTGATTTGATTTGTATTATTTCTATTGGTTAGTGGATTAAACTTTTGTGTATAGTTCCATAAATTTTTTACTCTCGATTTGGAGAGGTTCTTTCCGCGTTAAACTTCAGTGTCTTTTACATATCGTTTTTTTTTTGTGATTATGATTGATTATTGTATTCTTGCATTGGGGCCAAATTTATTATTTGCTTCCATTGTAATTTGGGAACAAGCGTGAGTGCTTAATCACTAATCTCAATGGGTTCATTATACTGTGTATTGTACGTGTCAATACACATAAGGTAAGGGCAAGCGTTTCATTAGTATTGTCACGAATGATAGTTGTGACTAATCGTTCGAGACACATTACTATAGCTCAGTATTCAGCTAATACTATCCTCACCAGAGCATGATTAAGAAAAATAACAAATAATCTTATAGGTTCACCTGAGATAATACATAATTTCTTTTCCAACTTTGTCACCATCAATTATGAGGATGAGAAGCATGCAAATGAATAGTCACCTTCGAAAGAGACATATGAATAGTCAATTTTTGGTCACATAAAAAGATGAAAGTAATGAGTAGTACCTGGTTTTTTGATAAACCTGTCTGCCTTGACAATAGATGTTTGTCTGCATCACTTGGGTACCTGATATCATATACAAAAATACATATATAGTGCATATTCATGTCATCAATATATAAAACAAAGGCTTTTCTCCAACGAATGGAAAATAATCTAGTATTATATTGATAGAATACCTGTGGTTACATAAAGCCAAAATATCAATGCTCGAAAGAAAAGATAAAGTAGAGTACTAATTATATATCTGGAATGTGAATACAAATGATAGAGATGATTGATGAACATGCGTGCCAGAATAATAATTGAGCAAATTATTTTAAGATAGAAACAGAGTGATGTAAAAAATTCACATCAATTATTGTGATATCATAGTTTGCAAGAAAATTGGTTTAATGTGAAAACTTGCTTGCGTTTCCAAAACTTATACTGGAAAGTCATTTTCAAAAAATTTCCATAATAATAGGAAACTCTCAAAATTAAATAAAAAATTTATTTTTAGTTAATTTTATAAAAGTATTTTACTTGGGAAAATATGTGATCATTTTCATGCTACATACAATTTTATATATATCTTACCAACATTCTATTAGATTCATATATTGATATATATTTTTTCTCTATATTTTTAAAGGTTCGTTTTTCAATAAGATTCCCGCTTCCTTTTTTATTTCAGCAACTATGCTTAATATCATATTTGGTTTATTTAGAGAATCCAAATTCTCGAAATTAACACTTAGGTTTGTTGTATTGTGACAATAACGTCTCTATGATTTTATCTTTTTCTAATCATGACGGTTTGACAGACATTTCTCATAAAATTAACTATATATAAGCATAGATTTAACAAAATTCCTATTTAGTATCTACGTTATTTTGTCATGCACAAGGCCTTGTCAACTTATTAATTATGGACCAATCATAGAATATTTTTGTGATTACGATTTTGTTTTATTAATATTTTTCCATTACAACTAACAAGACATTCTTTTGACAAACACAGTCACGAGAAAAAAATGTTCCCGACAAATGACATTTATTTCATAGAAATTCGGATTGTACAGTTTATTTCTAGGACCTATTTCATGCATGATTAGAAAATTGTTAGGTAATTAATACCTCATTATTTTCTGATTATTTATTAGTTTCTCTGTCACTATTGAAGTGTATTCGGCTTCTATAAGAAGCCAACGAGATTTCGACAAACAATTTCATTAAATTAAGTATTTTATTAGAAATTGTTTTATGGAAAGTCATGCATTGTGTCTTTACTTGTTGCTTTACTTGAACAAAGAGAGCAACTACTTAAGGTTAAAATTTTTCTCAATGATATTTTCATTTGTTCTCAGGGTCTTAAAAGCATATATAAGTAGATATATCTAATAAATTGCCTTATACATTTATTTGTTTTTCTCACTTGAATTTTTTTTAGTGCCTTATTTAGTACAAAATCCTTGCGAACATTTAGTTGTGTTTTAAACGAATAGTTTACCTAGCTAAACACATAAAGTCATAATAGCCTATGATTCATTTCTTGCCTGGCTATGCCTCTACTCGTTTATTTACTTATAAATCAAGCTAATCAAACATTTTAAAGTCATTTTGCAACATACAACGAGTTTAAAAAAACAAGCAACGAAAATTACAGTCGATTTGGCTTACGGGCAATCCTATTTGTGCAAAAGTTAAGGACCGAGTGAGCATCGCATTGTTCTCACATATTCCAGGGGTGTTTGTAGCTTTGTGTGGATCTAAACACGCACCTCTCGATGTGCCAATTTAATAGCGTTACAAAATGAAAGAAGCATTAATGCACGGAAATGATGGTGTTGTCACATTCCTAGATTGATTAAATTGCTATAGCATACACATTTATGGCAATTAATGTTCTATCTTGAGTGGGTATTTTGTTAGTCTAGTTGGTCAGAACTCACTTTTCTCAATAGGAAGTCATTAGATGATCATAAGTTCGATTCCTTGCCCTTTCTACTTGGTAATGTTTCAACTATTCGAAAGGGAAAAATAGTTCTTCACTTTGTAAATGGTGAATTTTGTAATGGAATATATTTCCGTATCTCTATTTCATCGATAGAGAAGGTCTCACAAGAATATTGTGTTATGTCTCACTTTTTGCTTGTTATTTCCAAATTTATGTTCACAAAATTACGAAATTTAGGAAGAGCTGGAAACACATGCCTCTCTCTACGCCATCTTAATACTGATGAAAGACATCATTATGAATAATGATGCAAAATCTCTTGATAGCCAGTGGCGGACCCAAGGGGTAGGGGGCGACGGCCCCACTTGATCTCTGAAATTTTCATAAATTTTATATGTGAAATCGAAAATTTTTTAGATGCCCCTTTTATACGGTCCCTGGAAAAGAAAATAGTCCTTTTATATAAATACATAGGCTCACCCCCAAGCGTAAAATACTAAATCCGCTACTGTTGATAGCAATGAAAATCCGCTACAGTCAAAATGTGAAGTTGGTTGGTAATGTATGTAAGAACGCAGCTAATTTCACATTTTGATTGTAGGGTTTAGAGCTGAAAATGAGAAATCCTTTAAATTGGTTAGAATCCGTTGCATAAAGACAGAACTTACGGGTGAAGAAAGTGCTCAAACATCCACGCACGGAGTATAGTTACCGATCGCTCGGGTAAGCCCCTTTGCGGCCTCCAAGCATCGAACTCGGCCATTCCCATGTGGTGAACCGCCTTTTGTTGCCTAAAGTTTTGGTCGAGAACCCTCAGCCTTGGTGTCTCCCCTTTAGTCAATCCAACGCTGCCACCCGTGCTTGTGATATCCTTCTCCCCGAGCAGCTGGCATGTGGCCCTCAATTGCGCCACGATTGCATTCTTTATACACTTGAAATGGCGCGACATTGCCTTCTGGGCTAGCGCTGTGTATGACATGGCAGCTCCATAGCCAACAATAGAGTCGAATAAGTTTACCATGGTCTGCATTCTCTCGCAGTAACGCGTGTATCTCCCGTCTACCTGCAATGACATACCAATAGTAACATAATGCTGAGAGCTGGTTTAGTAATACTTCTGATTTTCTATTTATGTTTTATCATTGTCTTTTGAAAATAAGGCAAACCAAATTGCATTATATCGGAATGAATGACATAGTCTGTAGGGATTAAATGAATTAAAGAATATCATTTGCTTTGAGGGATTAAATGAATAAAGAATATCATTTACTTAGTTAATGCAAAAAAACTATTTATTTTTGGGTTCTGATTGGTGTGACATACTAATAATAAAATAATTGTTTTTTCTTGCTTGAAAAGTAAGAGCATATACATTGCAAAGTCCTTAACGTGGACCCCGCATAAATAAGAACTTGTGTAATGCTAGATTAAACAATTTGTTGTAAAGGTTCTCGTGTAAGAACCGTAAAAAATGTGTACTTTTAAAATTGTTTAACACATTATTTTTAATAATAATAGATATGTATTATGTGATATAAATAAAATAATGATTAAGAATCGGAGAGAGAATGTATTCCCAAATGAGGAGAAAAAATATAGAAATTCTTAATTAATAATTTTGATGATGTGGCATATAAAAAATGGTGAGTGGATGCTTAGAAAGATTCTTGCAATGTATATGCTCTAAGCATTGAATTAGTATGGAATGTTAAGGTGGATTTATTTCTCTTTTTATTCATTTTTTCTACCTTTGTTCAAAAATCTCCAAACCCCAATAACCTCACTCCCACTATTTTCTCCCTACCTAGCTATTAGCCTCACTTGGTGACTCCAATTAGTAAATCCCAAGAGTCACACTCACAACCAGTCATGCTTAATTAAGAAATTACAAACACTGGCTAGTTAATTAGCTACTAAAATATACCATGGTTAAACTTTCTTAATTAAGAAAACAATCCCTTACCAAATTTGGCCGGCTTTCTCACTCTTTTCAAATGGAAAGACAATAACCAAGTAATCTTTTTTCTATGGTCACAATATATAACTAATTGATCAAAACTAAGCCAAAGCTACTTCTATATATGCGTGTTAACTGTTAAGTGAGTGTCAAAGGAAGAAGATTACAATGAGCAAAATCCAGAAGTGTGATAGTATTGAATGCTTTTGTACTCATTATATATTGCAAACCATATATTAATTAGAACATTATATTGCTCCATTTTCCTAACAATTCTTGTTTCATTCCAATATTATAATAATATATGGAAAAGGCTTTATGCACCTGAAATCATTTTTAAAAAATGTACAAATATTTATATAGTTGGATTCTGTGCATTAATCCAATTTTTAAGAAGGAAAGATTGATGCACAGGACATTTATGTGTGTGTGTGTATATGTATATCATTGCTTATAATATACAGAGAGAGAGGGAGAGGGGGAGGGAGAGAGAGAGAGAACACCTCATCCAACATAGATAAGAGCTTGACCTTCCTCCTTTGGTGCTGAGTTTTATCAGCAGGTGATAAAGGTGAATGCTCCTTAGAAGACAAATTAGAGCCACCAAAATCCTCACCACTCGTGCAATTATTTGTAACCTTTTGTTGCTTGTAATTAATCCTCTTTATTATATCCTTGTACTGCCCCTTTGATACACAACACATCTCTTCCAACAACTCTTGAGCAGCCTTCAAATATTTTGAATTCCTCAAGAAATTACTCACTTGGACATAATTGTGATCTATACCACTAGAAAAGCCAAAATTACAATTTGACCCATAAGGACTGAAGGAAGCTCCACCTACTACCCCTTGATCCACAAATAGAATCTCACCATTTCCCACCCTCAAATTTTCCAATTTCGCCCCTTCGATCGAAGACGAGAGTGATAAAGCAAGGCCCTGGCTCGGAACATTATTGATCAAATGAAAACCTCTCGGGTACAAATTTGGGTTCGGAAGTAATTTGGGATTACCTATATTATTTGCGAAGAATTGATGATTATAGTCATCTTCATTTAAATGCTTCTCTTCTCCAAAAATAGATTCCGAGGGTTGTTGTTGAATTCTCTGCGGCCATGATCGAGGGTAATTCGATGAGATCTGACCGTCCAAGTGCCCAGAGTTGAATAAGATCTCCGATAGCAAACCACTAGTTTCATACACCGGCACTTCACCGGATAATTCATCGAGGACTTGCCCTCTTACTATGTGCTTTCCCATAATAGATCTATTGTTGTACCCGTTTGAGAAATTAGTACTCAATATGTTTTGGTGGAAATTTTGAGTTCCCATATGTTGAGTACTTGTATTAATCCCTCTTGACCTTCAATAAATTTGAACCGAGTTCTTGAATTAAAATTTTTTGAAGCGAGTTATTGTATTAATCCCTCTTGATCTTCAACAAATTTGAAACAATTCCTATCAGGAAAAAAAAAAAAAGTGAAGAGGAAGAAGACAAATGATGAATAAAAATGATATTGAGAACTATGACAACCCTAAATTAATTTACAATTATACATACAAGGATTTTATCTTGAGCTAAAAAAAGTAAGCTAAGGTGTAGGATTTTTTGGCTTTTTGATCAAAGAGTAACCCATTAAAAATCTTGTTTACCTATTTAAAGAGTATTTCTATCAATTTCTCGTGATCTTCAACATAATTACAAAAGAAATTAAAGCCGAGAAGATGAAGAAGAAAAAGCTATGGAAGAAATTCTAAAAGCCTAAATTCACATACAACCATACAAACAAGATTTTTATTTTTTTTTAAATTAAGAGTAAGATAAGATATAATTTGCTAAAATATTTTATTAGTTCATGTACCTAGTATAGTTGAGGAGGCCAAAAGCATCATTTTCTCTAAGTGGTAGTGGCTTTCTCTCTCTCTTTAATCCATGTGTGTGTTGATGGGAGTGTTTTCTCAATCAGAAAACAAATAAAGAGATGAGATACTGATAGGAGAAGGGTAAGGCTTGTCTTCATCTCCTTTCACTCACTCTCCCCCCACCTTCACTTTCACCACACTTTCTATATATGTGTAAAGATTATAATTTTAACTTTACGATATTAGCAGTATAATTTATTTTTGTCTTTAGGAATGTCATTGTTAGAGCATTGACACCCAACCTTCTCATTTAATTTTTATTTTTTATTTTCTATAAATCCATTTATTTTAATAAAAATTCATATTTTAGAAATTACTCACACGAGTTTTTCTATAAAATTTGTAAAAAATTATTACAATAATTGTATATCATATAATAAAATACAAAAATATATTTTCTCAAATCTTAACCATGTTTCAATGTTTTTGTGAGAAAAAAAATAATAATTGAGAAATAGTGAATAGTAAATTTTTTCATTGAGAAATCTTTTATAACATTTTTGAAAAATTTTCTAAAAATTGATAAATACATAGACACTTGTGTTACACATTTCTCTCTTTTGAACTTTCATTTGATTTATCAAATGAGAAATCAATGAAGAGAAATTTAATTTCAGATACCTTAGGGAGCAAAATGTACTTCTATATTTTTCATTTTATATTTTTTTTTTCAGGAATGCTACTGTAGATTTCTTAATGGAAAAATTTATTATTCAGAACTTCTCTATTAAAAAAAATATATCTTTACAAAAACTATGAAATCCTAGTTAAGATTCGAGAAAATATATTTTTATATTTTATTATATAATATATGATAATAATAATAATTTTACAAATTTTATAGAAAGATTAGTGTGGAAAATTTCTAAAATATGAATTTGTAGTAGCAGAAAATGAATTTTTAGAAAGTGAGACATAAAAATTGGATGAGAAAAACCGGTGGGAATGCCCTTATGAAATATGATCAACTTCATGCATAGTCCATACTATCAATTAACGATACGCCATTTCCTAATAACCACAGTGTAAAAATATCACGAGCATGCATCAAAATTGTAATGTTAAAAACGTAAGTATTAAATTCTACACACACTCATATATATATATATATATATATATACACTCTCAACTTACAAGGCTTCCAAATCACTCCCACGAGGTAATCGTTGTAATTTCTAAATTTGAGAACTCAAATTTTGGTCGTTTTATTATCCTTTCATCCATTAAATAAGAAATTATTTTCAACTAGTTCTTTTTTCTTTTTGAAAATTTCAAGAAAACAGAGTGTTGAAAAGTTTCTACTTCCAAAACTTAATCATGTGACGTACACATGCATGTTGGGATCATAAATGGCTAGTTACGGGCATATCGGCCTACCTAACTAACACAATCTAGGCAGAAGCTAGTGTTTTCAAAATAAGAAAATATAAACAAAAATACATTATTTTTTATTACGATTCCATTGGTACATCATTTATCTTCTTTGGCTTCTATTTGTTAAAATATTCTTTTATGCCATACCAATAAAATTATTAATACTACATAAATTAAATTAGATTGTTTTTAAGTAGTAGCACCATCATTTATTTTTTCTTAATCACACCACATTAAAATTACTAAAATGTCCAAATTCTATAATTTTTGTCAAACACTTCATCTTCTTCGTATTAACTATTTCTCTCTCTAAATTTCATATTTTTTTTTATCACAAACTCATATCTTAAATCCTATTTAGAATATTATTCCATTCAATCTAAATACTATTAATTTATCTAATACATACATTTATCCTCTTTAGAAAACTTTGATAAAGATTTGAAAATCAATAAATCCATCAATAGAAGATATTAAATTATCTTTCCAAGCTTCCTCTCTATTCCTCCATTCCGATGCTGTTGGAGGGCGTGTTTCCCTCCTTTCGTAAATTTGAGGTTGGTCAGGATTCCTAGTTCTTGCAATTTATTTGAAAAATATATAGAATCACAAAATTAATAAGGAAAAGAAAACCATATATGTAACTAAGGCAAAGATAACCAAATAGGATTCATAGTTTTGACTTTAAGAAATTCAAAAATTTTCAATACATTAGACTTTCTTAAATCGAAATTGATCACAGAGCTTCAGTAATTATGTGACTAATTTCGATTTTAAAAAAGTCAAAATTGTTCAATACCTTCAACTTTCTTAAAGTAGAAATTGGTCACAGGGTTTCAGTGAACTCTATAACCAATTCGATTTTAAGAAAGTATAAATTTTTCAATACCTTCGACTTTCTTAAATTTGAAATTGAATTATTAAGCTCTGTGACCAATATCAAGTATTAAGGCATAGTTTTGACTTTTGTAAATTCGAATATGTTGGAAAAATTCAACTTTTCTAAAGTCGAAGCTATTTTTTAATCATTTGCCGGCAATTTTTCATCGTACAACATAAAACTAATTGCTTCAAATTCATACTGCAATAGTAAATTCTAATTATATTCATGAAT
>MKEJ01060598.1:0-10648 GCA_001753735.1 Embelia ribes
ATTAAAAAAATTTAGTAAACTATATTATTATATTTTAAAATATTACCATCATATAATCTTCTAAACCTAATCTGTCTTTAATACATAAAAACATATAGTTATTGCACAGAAACAAAAACTGACTCTATAGATTATACCAAAAGGATCAAATTTATAATTTAAAAAAATAAAAATGATTTATGCTATAAAATTATTTAAAAATTATTCATTCAAATATTTTTGATCAATTTGTGACAAGTGTTTACATAATTAACTGAAACATGCCTTATTAATTTAGGATTTTTAGAAAATAAAATTTATCATAATTCAACCATATCAAGCCTAAGCTTCTTAAATAATTAAACTAATTAAAATTATAATTATTATTTGAAAATAATACCATAATATAGTTCTTATAAGCCTACTCTATATAAAAAAAAAAATTTAAAATAATAGTCCAAAACGACTTTATGCATTGGAGCAAAAAGAATAAAATTTATTACTTTGAAATAATAAAATGCACTTATGTTGGAGTTATACATATCAATATCAGTTTACATGTAAAAAATTATATATTAAAAAAAATAAAAAGAATATTTATGTTGGAGAATAATGTAAAAGTTGTCCAAATATTTTTTCCAATTTGCAACAAATGTCCGCATCCACTTTGAAGTTTTGAATCATAAAACTTATCATAATGCAATTCCCCCAAATTAAAACTTCTTGGAAAATAATATTTATTAAAATTATATTAATTTTTTTTGTAAATATTATCAAAATAAAATTTATTAAATGTAAAATTGTTTTAAAACAAATAAAACACATACTATAATCAGCTTTCAATTGAAACAAAATGATGAATATTGCAATTAAAAAAATCAAAATTATTTATGTTGGAATATTATATCTTTATTATGCCAATGTCCATTTACGTGTAAAAATTTATATATTATTAAAAATTTAAGATAATATACTAATATAAAATTTGTTATGCAAAATTTATATATCCAATTGTGGTTAATTTAGCTGTGGAATTGATATCAAAGACTTATCATTTTCGATATTTATAATCGGTTCTTCAAAGCAACAGTGGAATAGAAAGAGATGTCAATCACAGAATACAAACAGAATAAATGATGTAGAGAAGCGCATCCGGAGTTCTATATGACCGTAACATACCTCTACAATTGAAAAAAAAATTATAGGACTGCAGTACAACTATTGTATGAAAATGAGTGTTGGGCTAATAAGAAACAAAATGATCACAAGTTGAGCATAGTTGAGATGCGTATGTTGCAGTGGATGTGCGGTAAAACTAGAAATGATAGGATTAGAAATAAAGAGATTCGGACTAAGTTACTAATAACAACTAGTGAAGATAAGATGAGAAAAAACCGCTTAAAATGATTTGAACATATAAGAAGAAGACCAATGAGTGCACTAGTTAGAAAATACAAGAGCATTGAAGCGACAACAGACATAAAAGGCAGAGGTAGACCTCTAAGTTTATGGATACAAATATATTATAAAAGGGCATGTGTATTATAATGTTAAAAAAGAAAATAGCTTTCAATAGGAATGAAATGCATCGAAAAATTCATGTCAATGACCCGACGTGATGTTTTATTTTATTCCATTTAGCCAACCCCCAATCTATTGGAATTTTTAAGATTTGAATGATGATGTTATGAAAGAGTGGAAAAGAAAAATTATACTGACACTATATAATAAATCAATAAAAAAACAAATATAATACTAAAGATAATGACAAAAAAAAAAATAACATGATTAACCGTTGGAACCAATAATTTAAAAATAAATAATTCTATGAAACCCGTGCATCGCACTGCCTACACGCGAGTATTTACTTAAAAGTATTGAAGATAAACAGACAGTGTTCAATAACGAGAGAAACATAAACACGACAGACACATTAGAGATTTTGTCTTCTTCAATCACTCAAACGCCCAGGCATTCTCCCTGCGGACCTCCTCCTCTTCCTCTGGGGTGAAGTCATTCTTGATGTTGAACGTCTTCCTGATCTCCTCCGGGGTCTTACCCTTTATCATGTCAGCAACTGTCTGGCAAGTCAAATCTAGCAGGCTCTTTATATTCAGATAGTTTGCTGCCTGTATTTGACATTGCAAAAGTAACCAAAATCACATTGCAAAAGTTAGCAAATAGCACATGTTTTCTAAAGAATGACAAAAATACATACTTTGAATACAAACCGTTATATACGAATATGATTCATTGCACAAGTAGCAAATGAGACGAAAGCCACACAATGAGAGATTCAAGTCCAATATCCGTAAAGGAATATTGAAAACCTCGTATCAAACAAATAACACTAGCAGTGGGAAAGGAAACGAAGAGCAGAAAATACATAATAACCAATTCTCATTCGTTTACCACGTACAAAAGCACCCATTATTATTAAGAGACTAAAGAGTGAAAAACAATAAGGGAAAACAAGGAAATACATTAAAATATGAAGCACATCTTAAAGAAATAAATGATAGAATTATCTATACACTGGTGCAGTATTTTACAACCTCCCTAGCCAGTTATCAAGAGTAACACAAAGCCAGGAATTAAACTACCAACGATAAAACCTACAAAGTCCAATATAAAGTAACCAAATCTCCCAGGAATTAAATAAGGCCTCAAGGTCAACTGAAAAAGAGAAAAACCGGATAAACTTCCAGCAACTGGTGACAGCAGTTCGAAACAAACACCTGACCCAGAAGTTAGTGACAGGCAAACAAACATCCGGAGACTAAGAACAAATGATGCAGCACAAGGGGAGGGACCCAAGCAAGAGTAAACCTAGGTGCAAACAATGTAACAAAAGAGTGCCCCAACAAGCTCTCCTGTGTAATCCACAAAACAATTCACAGTTTCATACAAGAGGGGAAACTTTCGGTACAACTGGTTTCCAGATACTACGCTGTAATATACATCATAGGGCTCTATAAGTGATCTAGAAGGCAATAATTAACCATCTTTCAAAAAAAGAAAGCAATAATTAACAAACCCTATTTGTAGCTTAAACTCAATTGTAGACAATCCAGCAAAAATAGGCCTTGATTTCTAGACTATACAACAAACCATGAACAAATCCTTACAAAGATATCCCACCAACAAACTAAACAAGCCAACATATCTCTTATTAATATAAAAGTTGAGTCTTCTGCTACTTCCGCTCCAATCGCAACATGTGGTTGCATAGTTGTTTGACAAATAACCGTGTAGTCTTTTAACAAATGTTTCCTTAAATTCAGTAATCAAAATCTATGAAATAAAAATATAATATCTTTACTATCTTTAGATATACACATAAAATAAGAGTTCATCAATCTTGAAAATATTATCATAATTACTATTATCTTTTTAGAAACATTATCATAATAGGATTTCCACCAAAATCAAATAAAAATTACTTTTTTCCCAAAGAATCATTATCATATTATCATATGAATCCACAAAAATTGATATCATAAAACAAAGGATAAGAAAAAGTAAAATAAAAGATGCCATAATTTTTTTTTTAAATAATATCATTAAAAATCATAACTTATAAAACTAATTATAATAGAATTTCAAATATAAAATTCTTGAGTAACAAAATTTAGTAAATTATATTATTATATTTGAAAATATCATCATAGAATCTTCCAAACCTAATCATCTTTAATACATATAAAACATATAGTCATAGCACGAAAAAAAATGACAATATGAATGGTAACAAAAGGATAAGAATTATAATTTAAAAAAGATAAAAACTATTTATGTTGTAAAATAATATAAAAATTAGTCATTCAACTATTTTTTATCTATTTGTGATAAATGTCCACATAATTAACTGACGTGTCTCATTAATTTAGGATTTTAAGAAAATAAAATTTGTCATAATATCTCCTTATCAAATCTAAACTTCTTGAACAATTGAATTAATTAAAATTATATTTATGATTTAAAAATATTGCCATAATATAGTTCTTACAAACCTAATCTTCTTCAAAACATATTAAAAATATTTTAAAAAAAATATGCCAAAACGATTCTATGCATCGGAGCAAAAGGAACAAATTTATTATTTTGAAATAATAAAAGGTACCCATGTTGGAAAGTTATATATGTCAATATCAATTTACAAATAAAAATTTATAAATTAAAAAAAATTAAAAATAAATATGTGTTGGATAATTACGTAAAAGTTGTCCCTCCAACTATCTTTCCCAATTTATAACAAATGTCCGCATAGCTAATTTTAGGTATTTTAAATAATAAAACTTGACATAATACAATTCCACCAAACTAAAATTCTTGAAAAATAATACTTATTAAAATTATATTAATTTATTTGAAAATATTTATCATAGTAAATTTCCAAAAACGTAATATTGTGTTAAAACAAATAAAACATATATACCATAATCGGCTTTCAATTATTAAAATAAAAGGATGAAGATTACAATTAAAAAAAAAGATTAAAATTATTTATGTTGGAATACTATATCTTTATTATGTCGATGTCAATTTACGAATAAAAATTTATATATTATGAAAATTTTATAATCATATATTGATATAAAATTTGTTATGCAAAATTTATATATTAAAATCATGATATTTGAGTAAAATACGTATGATAATTTTTTTGAATTATTATGGAAAGAGTGAAAAAGGAAAATTACACTGCCACTATGTAGTCAATCAATCGAAAACAAATATAATATTGATAATGACAAAAAAAATATAAAATAACATGATTGACAGTTTTATCCAATTACTTTAAAAGAAATAATTTAATATAACCCATGTAACGCACGGACTACATGCTAGTTATAAAATAATAATTAAGAATCGGGTAGAGAATATATTTGCAATAGAGGAGAAAAAATGTAAAAATCCTTAATTAATAATTTTGTTGATACAGCAGTGACGTGGAATATGAAAAATCATGTGTAGATGCTTAGAAAGATTCTTGCAATGTATATGCTCTAAATCCTTAAAAAACAGTTGTAATTGTGATGTTGAATTATGCATCACATAAATAAAATTTAATATAAATAATTATAAATTTATTCTTATAATTTTTTACCGAATGATTATATTTATATGACTATAAAGTATTAGCTCACAGTTACAATTTTTTTTTTTTAATTGGAGGCTCCTACTCCATAGAAAGGCCTACGAATCCTCACAATAATATATATATATATACATATTCTTGTATTACGTAAGAAGTCATGTATTTTTAGAATAAATTACTACAAAATAAAAACATCTTATACTAGTTTTATTATAATAAATTGTGCTCATTTTTAATAATCTTGTTCTCAAAATATAGTAATTTTGTATAAAAGCATTCCTGTACATTACAAGAAAAAAATATTTCTTAACCCACTAGGGCTAGCTTAGTGCGAGAATCCAATCTCATAGTTAGAAGATTATGAGTTTGATTTTACTTTCCCGGTATACGGGCTCCGATGAACAACAAAAAAAAAAAAAGAAAAAAACGTTTCTTGCATTGAGAGCAAATACTAGCATGTGACATGTTTTTGGTGAAGATTTAATGAGCTTCAGTGCTCACAAATTTATCTACAATAGAAATTACATATTTGTGTCCAATAGTTTTAAAAAAAAAAAAAGCAATGGGATAATGAGTTTTTCCTAAAAAAAAAAGGAAAAGAAAAAAACCTCATTTAGCTTTTCCAATTGTGACTTTCACATTAGTCTACTTCTTGAGATCATTCCCAAACGTTCAAGACAAATCAAATTAAACTCGTATTTGAGATCAAATTTGAAAGCTCTCTAGACGAAGCGTATCAAACTCCTTGAATTCAAATGTTAAAACACCTGATGCAAATCAAATCAAGATCATCGTTAAGATCCAGTTCTAAAAGCCTTCAAAATAAAATAAGTCAAGTTTCTTTTTGAATCACGATTTGAACCACTCGAGATAAATCAAATCAAACTCATTCTTAAGAATAAGTTGTAAATTTTTAAAACAAATTAAAACAAATCATTCTTAATAGACAAGACAAGTCAAATAAAATTTATCAATAAAGTCCAATAACTCAATTATACTTTCAATTATGCATGTAAACAAGTCTTGAAAGAAAATTTGTCTATACCGAAAAAAATTTGCTTTATCATTTAAAGCCACGGGTCTAAATTATTATAGTTAAATTACATGACATGGAGTATCCGGTAAAAAATTGGATTTGGTTTGTGTGCCCGCATGCTTCGCCGTATCAGTAACAAATTTGGTTAGTCCCATGTGCACATCTTATAAACTCAAAAGTTGTGTGTCCATATTATCTATATTATACTCTATGTAAATCCTATTTTATCTTTTTGTCTAATTCAAAATAATTACAATTTTATTTGATATAAAATAAAAAAAATTATCAAAATTTATAAAAGAACAGTAACCTACTACCCTACCACCCCCCTTGGCCCCCACACATTTCTAGCACACTTAGATTGCTAGTTACATATACGTGGTTAGCATTTAAGTGGTGTACTCTCCTCATGTTATGAGTGCATAAATCAACAGTGTTTAGAAGAAAAGCATTGAAATTGTACTGAAAGTGAGAGGACCACATGTCACTTGTTCGTTGGCTGTCTGGATAATATTGATAAGGGGTTTTGCTCCCATCCCTTTCTTTTTATTTCATCACCACTACCTCTAAAAGTACACCATTCTTTCATAACTCCCAGTTCCTATTGTATTGCGTTTTTTCCCTCTCTCTCGATCTCTCTCATCTCTTTGTCTTGCAAGAGTGAAAATGGGGCAAACATGCTGCACAGACTCCGATGATAATACTTCACTTCTACTTGGATTAGCGGTAGCGATGGCAATTGCAATGGCATTCTTCATCTTATGTACACCCCCTCGATCCAGAAGAGTTGTTCTCCTTCATTGCCATTAATTATGGTGTTACAGTGTTAGTTTCTCCGTAATTTTTTTTCTAAGACATAGCTATATTTACCTGTGCATTCGGGTACCTATTTGATGCGATCCTTGTATTTAGCGACTATTTCAATAGCTACGGATTCTATCAGAAGGTGAATAATTAAATGCATATTGTTTTGTTTCCCCTTTTGGCATTTATCTTCCTTAGCAAACGCAAGTAGCATTAGAATCGTCCGATGAGGATCGTACCTATTTTTATCCATCACTGCAGTTCACATAAACCATACAGCAGCTGAACACGAAAAGTCTTCATAAATTGAATGTTTTAGCATTTGGATCGGGCAAATGCTGATCAATATTTTTCACTGCTAAGAGTCCAGAGACGCGAGTATATTGCACAATAAAAAGGTTGCTTGCGACAAAGCAATAGTGGAAACAGACTAACAAGAAAAAAGTTTTGGATTGCAAAAATCCTTAGCATTTGTATGGCCCTCTTATCGTTGGCATGCAAAATTTAAGAGTTGGCATAAGCTTTTCAATTTAGCCAGAGCAAAGCTTCTCAAGAGCCATGTTCTCATCACCGCCAACACTCTCAAGGGTACTCCTTGTCAAAGCTTCTGGGAAACCCATCTCCACAAGTTTCTTTACCTGCAATTTCAAAAGCAGTTTTGTACACAAGAGCACAATTTCTTAAGCAAAAATACAGTGTATATTTGCAAAAAATAAAAAATGTTAATGCGAAGTAAAACTTCATTGGAAAAGAAAAGGCAAAAGGTAGAAGAAAACAGAAAAGAAAATGCACCTTCTCTTCTATCCCAAGAGCTGATGTTCTGGCAAAAGTTTCAGTCCAGTAACGAGCAGTGGCCGCAAAAGTCTGATAATCTTTGAGATACTACAATTGTAACACACACACACTAAGAATAACTTCAAGTTCATCAGCAAATGAAGTACACTTGCATTATGCAACAACCAAATAAAAAATCACCAGCATAATAAAATAACCACTTGCAAAACCTAACTTAGCAATGTCATACATACAAAACAGAACTTGACAAGGGATCCACCACGAAGAAGGACAAATTACTTATATCAATGAGGAGGCAAGGGATCCACCACTAAGAAGTAGAAATTTGTATTGTACATATAAATGATTGAAAACTGAAGTATTAACGGTGTATGTTGCCGAAAACAATACCTGCTGTGCTACCACTGCATCTTGTGGATCATCGGGTGCTGGGGCAGAGAGTAATGCTTGAAGGGAGAGGAGTGCGGTCTTTAAAGTCAGTGCAGGACTCCACTGATCCTTCAGAATGTCAAGGCATATTGCTCCACTTTGACTACTGATATTTGGATGCCTTTAATAATTGAATTTGCACATTCAAGATGGCATGAAAAATTTAGAAAGATCATTTTACAAAAAGCTACAATGCTATCAATCTTGAATTAAGGAATCAAAATAGTAAGCTAATCCAAAAATTAATGATAACAGACAAAATATACCTCCCAGCTAACTCTAATTATACAAGCACCACCTTAATGCTTCCTTTTTTAAGGAAACGGAAGTAAATTACCAGTGCATACTTAAACAAATTACTCTTAAGGCTGCTAGAATGAAAGAATGAAACGAACAAGCACTATGAATATTACATTGATGCATCAAACAGTAGAAGAAATAATGAAGCAAAGACATAAGTCCATGCTTTGTTGAAAATTTCCACCAAACAGATATGTAACCATATAATTTGTTACTTTCCAATTGAAATCTGCACGTTTCGAACCATACGCAAGCTTCTCACTAGATAAAATAACTAGTGGATGGGGATGCTTTGTTCCCAAGTCCAATGAAACCCAAAAATGAACCAAACCTAGAGCCACAACCCCCATCCTATGGAACAGTAAAAAAGAAGACGATCACCCACCTCCTAATTACATAAACAAGACATTAGACGGGGAGGAAGTACAAAATTAAGGGCAACTGAATAACTCGTATATGGGGGGAAGGAATAAAAGATAGGAGTAAAATTCTAAAGAAATTCACAAGGAAAAATTCATTAGCTGACATACTCTTTCACACTTAACACAAACAAGACACTAAAAGCCTAGAGCTACAACTCCCATCCTATGGAAAAGTAAGAAAGAAGACGATCACCCACCTCCTAATTACATAAACAAGACATTAGACGGGGAGGAAGTACAAAATTAAGGGCAACTGAACAACTCTTCTGTGTGGGGAAAGGAATAAAAAATAGAAAGGAGACATATTCTAAAGAAATTCACAAGAAAATTTTCATTAACTGACATACTCTTTCGCACCTCACACAAAACAAGACACTAAAAGCCCCCGTTCCGATCTAACTCAGGCCTAAACACCACTAGTAATGTCAACAGATCACTCTCGTACCATAATGCACACGAAACAGAACATGATGTAACCCCGCTCCAAATGGTCCAAATCCCAAACCACAAACTGAAAAATAGGTCAACATGAGTAACAAAGAAGATCAAAATCCTAATCTTTCACACAAAGGTTGACAACAAGCCGCCTCAAGTGATCTACAAGTATGACAAACAAAGAGATGAAATGGAGATGTTGTGACATAAAACAACAGAGAACAAAAGCTAATAAATATTTTTTTCTCACCAAACTTTCGTAGTAAATTGCATTCTTGGAGGTTCAAAAGGGTAACCATCTGCCAATAACAAAGGAATTCAAGTCAAAAACAAGGATTTAAATGCAAAACCTAGCTTAAAAGTAATGTCACCGCCATTCAAAATGCTTCAAAACTAAAAAAAATAAAATTAGCAAATTATTGATCTTTAGAGTAACCTAAACTATTCTCTAGACCAAAAAAATGCTACCTTTCCCCAAGATGGACGTTAAACCCTATCTAGCTAGGGATTGACAGATAATCAACAGCCCACATTGCTATTTGGGAAACTGACCTCTCAATAAGCCCACATTGCTATGATCCACTTGCTCGCAACAATTATGTCCAACTATTCACCACAATGTACCCAACAAATCTCAATAAATATACTTACACACACACACACATATATATATAGACGGCCTAGTGCACAAAGCTCCAGCATTGCAAGATCTTGGAAAATCTGATGTGTCCGCAACCTTACCCCTATTTTCAGAGAGGTTTCGAACGGGACGAACCCGTGACCCACAAGTCGCAATGGAGGTGTGTTTGACCCTAACTTATAAAAATGCAAATTAGGCTTTAAAGACCACCAATATTAATTTTATGAGAGGTTGAAGTTAAAACAACTATAATAATCAGATGCCATGTGAACATCAAGCAATCTCCATATCAATAAATTCTATTATATAAATTTGGAAAAACTCAACAGGCAAGCATCAAGAAAGCATTATCATAAAGCGTCAAAAAGTGAATCATCGAGCCATTCACAACTAAAGAAAATCTATGATCAAGTCTCTTGGAAAACAAAGCACTTGCACACAATATTGTTTCAAAACGAATTCACACACATTAACACCATAAGTAATTACTGTCAATAAGAAAGCATGCGTTGGTTGGGTATATTATTCGTCCCCTTGGAAATAGTCTCCCTGTAAACAGCAATTCCAAGGTTGTTTTGCAAGTGATTTCCCTTCCCATCAGACAATAAATACTTTTCAACTAGTAAAAAGGCCTCTAACATTTCAAAATTTGTGTGATGGTGGAAGGCAAACCTTGAACCAAAAAAAAAAAAAGAATCTAACATATT
>MKEJ01060602.1:0-17248 GCA_001753735.1 Embelia ribes
TGTTGTTGAAAAATTGGGACCTTAAAAAAAGTTACGACTCAAGGCAATCTTCAAGGATTATTTTTCAGCTTGTCCAATGGGTATTCAGAGGGTCAATGTTGTTGAACAATTTATTGGAACCTTGATGGTAGAGTTGACTTATTTGAACTAAGATGGAAAAAATTTTAACTTTTTGTTCTTGTGTCTGATGGCCATCAGTCCTATTGTTTGCCTCCAGACAATCGTCAAATAGGCGACTCAATGTCATCGGCCGCTGCAGACAACTTAATCTCCAAAGTTCAAAAAGTATGGCTTACAATGGTTCCTCATGGAGACAAGTGTGCGACCCTATGTATGGTCTTGTCTGCTCCTAATCTATTTTAAATACTCCTCCAATACTATATTGATAGAACTATATCATCTCACAAGCTCAAAAGCCTAAAGCAAAAGGCCAAAGCTAAAATGTTCAAGAATCCCTCCACCCCTTGAGTTTTGACTAGTATAAATATTGTGATTTTAATTTAAATAAAGGGTTTGAGTTAGAATTTTTTTCTCATATTGGTTGTAAGCTTGAGAGTAGTTTTTAAATTCCTATCCTTGAGTGAGTTGGGTAATTTTGAGAGGTATTATACTCGGTTAATGAGTGTAAACTCAAACTAGGAAATCGGAAATCTCAAGTTGTAACGGTTTGTAGTATTACCCAAAAATCTACTTGGGAGCGGTTTTGATTAGGATCCGGAGCACTAATCAGTCTTTTAGGGTGTAAACTTTTGATCGGATTTAAAGGGAACTAAAAGGAAAACCTTGAATAAGTGGACATAGGGCTTTGTTGATTCACAACCAGTAAAGTAATTACCGAACTGCTATATATAGCCGATTATCGTATTCCTTTCCTTTATTTTTTAGCATTTTATTTGTTGATACACTTAATTTATTCATCTCATATTTACTATCCCTAAGTTAGGATCCGAAAACGGTCTAAGTTAGGATCCGGAACTCTAACCGATCCTTTAGGGTATATTTCTTTTACTATACTAAAGAGAACTCAAGTTTAGCCTTGAAGAAAGTAGACGGTAGGGGCGTTGACAATTCTCAAACTGTTAAAGTTTTTACCGAATAACTATACATCGTTGTATATCGTATTTATTTCCCTTTCTCTATTTTTAAATATTGTATTACTCATACACATAAATCATTCATCTACTATTCACTATCACTTTTACACAAATTTGAGAAGAACTGAGTTTTTAACTCGGTAATTTTTGAAACAAATTCACACCCCTTTTGTTTTGACATCTTTGATCAACATAAAGATATACTATTATCTTTTAATGAAAAATATGTAAGTTAAGATTAATTAAATTATAATTTTTGAAATGACGGCTTTTGTTATAAAGCTATAAGGTGAATGATATTTTTAGAACGAAAAATGTATTTGTACTTTTCAAAAGAGTATTTAGATGTATACATATACTAATTTGTCAATTATCATCCAACATATGCAACAAAGAGAACTTAACATTCAGGCCAATTTTGCCATTCTCCAAAACCAGCATAGCCCCTGTCACCAACCAATGCCCGGGGCTATCCAACGGTCCTCGACTTAACTCCGTCAAATCTACAAATTTCAACAGCTTTTGTGCTTGCACTGTCACCGGTGGCCCATCCGGATAAACGCTCGAGTCCACCACGGCCGCTTGATTTCGCACCCTCTCGGTATTTCCCGATGAACTTGTACTGATCATCGAAAAGAGACTCGACTTCTGAGAAACTTGTGTCGAGCTTTGAGACCAGCTCGATTGCAAGACGAATGCATTTGAAACCTGTTATATAAAGTTGCAAAAATGGATTACGTTTCAATAGTAAATCATGTCTGGTCAATTTAGATCTAACGGATCATATTTATCCATGTGCGTGCAACTAGTTGTGGTTGGTCCGTGTTATGTTAGCTTAAATATCAGCAAAATCTGCCCAAAAATCCGCACAAAATTTTTTTCCTATAGATTAAATATCATCGACGTACTAAAAATTGAATAATGATATGCATACATACATTGTACATATAATTGGATGGCACCATCATAATAGTTGATCTTCTTTTTAAATATAGGTGCAATCTACATGATCTAATAATCAATGGATTTGATTTTGTATATGTGTACATTAATATGTATGTGTGTCATTTTTCTTAAAAGATTAGAGCCAAAAAAATAAAAAAATTAGTATAATTAAATTTCATATGCGGCACTTCAAATAAAAACTGAAAATTTCACCACCGAAAAGTTATGAATTTTAAAGTCGAACGTGCTTTAATTCAACTAAAAATAAAACAATTCAAAATTTTGCAAAATAAATTTCCAGGTTTTACCTTGGCAAATGAGAGGCGGAGATGCAATACATCACTTGGCCCGTGTTTTTTTACGAGTAGTTGGGCCCCTGTGACGATGAAGGCTGCGTGGTAATCGGGACGGGCCCACCTAGGGTCATACTTGACTTGGCCCGTGCATACGTGGGAGAATTTTCTCCATTGCACGGGTACGAAGTACCTTTCATCGCATAGCTCTTCGGAACCTCTCCAAATTGAGGAATTGTCTATTTTGTTTCGCAAGAGGACCGGAGTATTTGATAAATGTTGTAGGTGTATTGCTAACCTGATCAAAAGTTTATTAGGTTTTATATATGTAGCTATTTCACCAAGAGAATTAACATTTGGACATTGTACCATAAATTATAAATGATTATATATTTATATGGGATGAATTTTTTTTATTTACCTATTGCATTTAATGCCTTCTAAGAACAACCGCATCCCTGAAACCGGTCTCTGCCCAAGCGCAACCTAGTAATTACGAAATTTCAGCTACAAATTAAGAAATATTAAGGAATTGATTATCAAAAAAAAAAAAAAAAAAGGAAAAAAAAAAAAGCAAGCAAAATCAAGATTTTAATTGATGCAGATAGATTAATAAGACAGAAAAAAATTAAGGGAGAAATTGAAATAAAAAATGTGAAATTAGAGGGGTAGAGTACCTGGAAAACAAATCCGATGGTGTTGCATTTGGATTAAAGTAGAGTGACAATATATATACTTATATATACATAGGAGAGATCTGTTGGAGAGAATCTATGTATTTCTTTCTTGAACGCATATATTAGCCCGTAGGATGAGTTAAACTGGTGTTAGATACATAAACAACTGTATAGTTTCGTTAGTTTTGCCTTCTTCTCTCTCTGCAATTTGAAACACACTTCCGTTTTCTTGTCAGTTGTCAGTGTAGATATATCAACCCAAAAAAAAAAAGAAAAAAGCAAGGTGTATTCAGAAATTTGCTTCCCAAACGTGTTAAAGTAGAATTTAAATTCAATAATTAATATAATAAATTAAAAACTTAATTAAAATTCTTCTTGCAACATTAGGAGGAAAAAGAATAGAATAAATATTTTGTGCGAGAATATTAATTTTCTAAATAATACATACGCTGGTTTTAGTTGAATGTGTCCAAACAAGATGAAGAAATTCCTAATGTCCCTTTCACAAATTCCATATAAGAAATTTGCAAACTACTCTCTCTTTACTGTTGGTGTATTAGTTATTTTCAACATAAGTTATTTTCAACAAGGAGGAGAGTTTCTTGATAGATACACCCCCACTCTTTCTTTCTTTCTTTCTTTCCAAAACAAAGAAAAAACCAGCACGAAGAGATTAGACTCTCACGTGCTCAAACCATTAGTGGAAATGATTAGAAATACTCGACTAGAAATCCATTTCCAAAATTTCTCATTTCAAAAAACTCCCTAATTACATATAACAAAGTTAGCATTAAACATCATTGGGAAAGTGACTCATCATTTTCAATAGAATTTCAAAATATTTGAGTACCCATGAGTAACATCACCTCCTTCCAAAACTAAGAATATGTATACTCTGATGTGGGAAACGTAAACAGAATGTACAAACCAAAAAAATATTTAACCGACGACAGTGACATCCACACCAGCCCGCTTAACAAGTAGCAGTTTACATTAACCAAACAAAGCTACAATCAGTAGCACAACAACATCAAAACAAAAGGTCTTTCGCTACCAACCCTTTTATTGTTGAAATATAACCCTTTTTTTTCCCCAGGGTCAAAAGGAAACCCACAAGCTTAAAAGCATAGATGCTTCTATAGGCCTATGCTTCTATAGATATCCCCATTTCGTCTATGCAAAGGTCCTCAATCAGAAGCAGCCTTCTCTGAAGGTGCAGCCTCTGAGCCGGCACCCTTTGCACGCTTAGCTTCATAGTTTTTAATAGCTGCCTTAATTGCATCCTCAGCGAGCATGCTGCAGTGTAGTTTCACAGGTGGCAGAGACAGATGCTTGGCAATCTCACTGTAATAGAACACAATAACACAACATTTTCAGATGAAAAGACCCTAATAGAAGTATCAGTTGTAAAAGCATACTGTCTTCTTCGGTATCCACCAAAACAAAGAGAGGAGATCAAACTAGGCTGAACAATATAACAAGTGTTATCACCCAGTTATGCAAGCTAAGAGGTGGTTACCCGTTAACAAGATGTAACGATACATGGACAATATGTTTGACCAAAAGTAACCAGAAGAAAACTAACACTCTAAAAACCGGTATTATTCATTATCTTTTCCAATAGAAAGTCTAACTTTGCCTTTGGCACAAAGAAATAGCAGTTTATTTTGGATGTGTGATGCTTCACTCCCAAAATATCAGCTGCTAAGCCATTACTTTTTTTCACGCAAAACTGTGCAGTAAGCATAGCAGAGAAGAATTACATAAAAATAATGAAATACTTTGCTTTGAATTAGATTTTAAAGGGTAATATACTATGGAGCTAAAGATCTCTGCTCATTCAAATATGATGATTGAGATTGACTACACTATTCATCTACTCATTCTAGTTATTTACTGTAAATTCAACACCACATGTACGTAATTACATAATACACATCTAACTTGTATCATTCACTATTTAAAGAACAATGATGTGCATACATACAAATGCGTACATACAAAGTATGTATAAGATCATTAGAACTTGTGGATTGCTTCTATTTTTAAGGAGATTATCAACGTCCACAGTCTTGCCACTCAATTGTATGTACAATGTACATTAGTATGCATGTATATCATTACTCCTGTTTAAATATCATATGAATGCCTCCAAAAATGTATCTTGTTAGTCCTTTTAGTATTGCTTGCGTGATGGAATCAGGAAAGAGCATGAACTTACGTATTCTTGATAGTTAGGACCTCTTCCATCTGCCTCCCTTTCACCCATTCAGTTGCTGTCATCAGGGACAAATAGTTAGAATTATTTCTGAAGCATCAACTTAAATTTCTAATTGCAGTTCAAGAATTTGGAGAACACATATACATTAAACAATACTGCAACAAGAGAAAGTAACTCAATAGAATCAGCATAACATTTCAAGAAACAGATATCCACAAAGTAAGAACTAGAAACATACTTAAATCCAACATTATTACTCAGGTGTAATAAAAAAAAATATAAAGTTTGGATACTCGCAGATGTCGAATTCAACCAAATTGCCAAGCAGAGTCTAATGTTCACACCTTGTGCCAAACATTTACCTTGTCTGACCTTAACTATGCCAGAACTAAGAAGGATCTATACATGGAGCAAGTATAAAAAGTCACACAACGCAGACACAAGAACTTAAACTCTAATGCAGTGTTCGTTATAAAGATTTATTGTGGGAAGATGTGGCGGAAAGAAAAAACCTATTCGTAGAAAGCAAAGCCACGAATGCAAGAACAATATTTTCTTTTCCATCACATTATCCCACAACAAATCCTTGCATCAAATGTAGAATATAAATAGAGGTCTTTATGATTAAATTCCAAGGTCAAACCAACTGTTCGAACAGAGTTACAAACAAGAAGCATCAAAGCTTTTATTCAACCATTACAGCTGCAATCAACTAACATTTCAATCCATGAAGGCAACCTGACTTTTGATCAAACTTCAGTAGATTATCAAAATTTCTTGCAATTACTATGTATAATGTATTTCATTGATACATAGAAACAATTCCCACCACGTACAAAAGAAAAATGAATCACTAAAACACATTCAACAGTGTCGAGACAATTCAACAGCTAAATCAACCTTGTTCATCAATAAAGAGAAATCAATAAAACCCACCCACAGGCACAAATCTCAGCTGATTAAAATGACTTAACGCTATCACCAATAACTTAGAAATGAGTTGAGGATAGAAATTGAAGGGAAATATGTTCACAGACACAGCTAAAGACATGTATTTTCTCCTGTTTGGTCAAAGTTTACATACAGATTACAAAATGATTACAAAGATTCAAACTTTAATTTTCATTTCAACACAACACTAACACATGCCTCGCTCTTAACATGATGGCAATTCATGCTCATACAGCAAATCCCACAAGTTCTTCAATAGACTTATACCCAAATGGAAGGAAGTAAGTAGCAATTCGAAATAACCATGCTCCACGAAATTCTAAATATCGTATTCCCACATTTCCAAACGAATCTAAGGAAAATGATTCATATTGTTGTACAAACACTAGCATGATTAGAATCCTCGCCTTAATCGGTAATCGGACTTGGACAAAAAATGTGTACACTTTCACGTGTGGGAACACCACAAATGCAAATGTTTCATTCATCTAAGCCCGTTGGTGTATAAAAGTACATACACGGTCCTCAGTGTATTAAAATTAAATTCAAAATGAAAATGAATTGCGCGGAATTATTACTCTATGGGCTTGTTTGGTTGCAGCTCTACAATCTCCAAGTTAAAAGCTTTTTTTTCTCCTACTGAAGTTGGGACATTTTTTGGCCGCTTAGCTTTTAAGCAATCCTTATTTGCTATAGTTTTAAATTGTATGCATCCAACATTCTTCTTCTTATTAGATAGAAATAAGCCAACTTTTTTTTTTGCTCAAGAGATTCAACAAAGGAAACCTATAAAAATACAATTGAATCCAAAATAATCATAGCCCACAAATCTAACCACAAATAATCCAATGAAAAAACAAAATTCACAATTTTAGCCACGCACACACATAAAAAGCCCTAGAAATCCCACATGTACAGGAACTCATAGATACATACATACCTACGGAAGAAGAGGCGATGGCGGAGCCGCAACCGAAGGTCTTGAAGCATGCATCAGTAATTTTGCCCGTCTCCTCGTCGACCTTGATCTGGAGCTTCATCACATCGCCGCAGGCCGGAGCTCCCACGAGGCCGGTCCCCACCGTCGGATCGTTCTTGTCGAATGATCCAACGTTGCGGGGGTTGTTGTAGTGGTCCACTACCCTCTCGTGGTACAGCCTCGCCGGAATCAGCTGCGAAGCAGTGGATGATTTGCCCTCGGTTAGGGCTAGCCCTAGGAACCTCTTCGATGCGAGCCTCAACATTTTTTTACAGATTCTTTATTTCACAGTTTGTGGGAGAATATGTATGTATATATATTGGATTGATACAATCGATTGTATGTATGTATGTATGTATGTATGAGTGGAGAAAGGAGTCGGAGTCGGTTTTACCAGGAATATGGGGAGGGGATAATTTCAACAGCTTATCCAGGTGAATGGAAAGCGATGGATTCTTTTGGGCACTTCTAAGTAATGTCATGCACAAATTTCCCAACAGCTGGATAAGTAAATATTATTTTATTGATTTGAATTTATTAAATATATAGTACAATTAAATGTAATTTCTAATTATAAAAATTAAAATTATTGCATTATTTTTATTAATTTGAACTTGATTTGATTTATTTTAACTCACGAATTTGGGATTTTGTTCTCATTTGACTTTGACTTATTTTGAGTGCTTCAAGCTTAATTCAAATAAGTTGAATTTATTATAAAGTTAAAGATTTTTATGTTGTTACTGTGTAAAAAAATTATTGTGCAAAATTACTGTGACTGATGCAAGCATGGGACCCGCTCGTTGAATTTTCGCCACCCCTTGTCCCATATGTTCGCCTATGAAAGGATGACTCCGTTTACAACAAATGATATAGAAAAATAAGAGAGCAAAATCGTGAAAGAAAATAGCAGAGATAAAAAGAGAAGAAAAATAAGTAATAAGCTTGTATTATTATTTCTCTACTAAAGTGTATAAAGCGGTACTGATCTTTATTTTGCGGACTATGCCTAACCCTGAAGTGTTGGTTGAACCACGTATATTTATTGTTGTTCATTTTATGTCTAGCATCTTTAATTTGCTTATTAGTATTATAACAGATTATCAACGCGAGTCTTTATTATGCAAATTGTTTATACTTACGAATATATTATGTTGAGTTCAAATATATTTTTACATAAATATTTGGCAATAATTTGTACAATTTTGTTCAACATGTATATACCTATATCTCTTTGGACATAAGAGCCAACACAAAAATAAATAAATAAATAATAATAATAATAATAATAATAATAATAATAATAATAATAATAATAATAAATTTCTTGGTCAATTACATCTATAGTCCTTGGAAATTTTGACTTTTTCTTTCTTACCCAAAACTTTTGAAAAACTATAATTATACCCATTAGTGTTGATAATATACCTTTTATTTCAAAATTAGTTTAAATTCATCAATTAGTATCTAATCATAAAAAATGATTATTAGTGAAAAATCTATCGTCAATATTAAAGATTGATGCTATTAATTCATGAATAATCAATATATCTAAGTGGTGTAATGAAATGTTGGAATTTATAATCAATCAAGAAGATTGACACTAAATTAATTCCTAGAGAATTAATATATCAATCAAGAAGATTGGCACTTAATTAATTCATAAAGAATTAATATATCAATCCAGAAGATTGGCACTTAATTAATTCCTGAAGAATTAATATAAACGTTAAATTAGTCCTAAGGATTGGTAATTTGTAATTATAAAAAAAGTACAAACATATTTGAAGTTTAATATTATATCATGAGCAATTGCATTTGTTGTTGATATACATTTTTAATCATTCTTGTGCCTAATGTAATTTTAATTTTATAAAGCGTGCAATATGGTCAACCTCTAAAAAGTTTCATTTGCTGCCCTGAATGTATTTGGCGACAACTATTTGTCATGGGTTCTTGATGCCCAAATCCATTAAACTGCAGAGAATCTTGGTGATACTATTGTTGAAGGGCATGAATCGTCCCAGCAGGACAAGGCCCGAGCCATGATTTCCTCTGCCACCACCTCTACGAGCAGTTGAAAGTGGAATATTTGACAGTCAGTAATTCACTTGAGTTATGGAGGAGTTTGCAGAAACGATATGAGCATAACCGGCTTGTGATACTCCCTAAAGCTCGGTCTGACTGGATGCATCTCAGACTCCACGATTTCAAATCCGTTAACAATACAACTCATAAATGTTCAAAATAGTCTCTAAATTAAAGCTATGTGGAGAAACTATCGCAAATGCTAGTATAATTGAAAAGACTTTCACTACTTTCCATGCATCTAATATGCTCCTGCGGCAGTAGTATCGAGAGCGGAGGTTTACTTGATATTCTAATTTGATAGCATGTCTTCTCCTTGCAGAGGAAAATAATGAGCTTTTGTTAAGAAATCATCAGTCCCGACCAACTGGAGCAACACCATTCCCAGAAGTGAATGTTGTTGAATATAAAGGTCATTACAGGAAACAAAGCAGAGGACAGGGACGGAGATTTAGACAATATAATCATGCCCAATGCGACAATAAAGGCCACCTAAAGTGGAATAGGTATCGCAAAATGAAAAGGAACGAAAATGAAAAGAAACATGTAGCAATTAATAAGGACAATAATGATGCTTGTTACAGGTATGGTAAAATAGGCCATTAGTCTCGCACATGATGTGCACCAAAAGATAAGGTTGAACAGTTTCAAAAATCAGTCAAAGAAAAAATAAAAGAATTAGAAACGAATTTTATTGATTTTGAAAATCATGAAGAATTTACCAATAACACCCAACTTGTGGTTGTCGATTTTCTTGATGAGAACTAAATTTATGTTACTTTATATCAAAATACCAACATGTTTATAGTTTGGTTTGAATAAGTTGTTTCAGTTGTTTTAGCTTTTGTAATATATTTTTCTTTCCATCATGTAATACATACCACATTATTAATAAGATGTGTTTTTTATTGTGTATGGAAGCATAGATTTCAAAACAATGAATGATACATGCTTATTGGATAATGCCACAACACATAGCATTTTTCGAGATAAAAAGTTATTTGTAAACATAAAACCACTTGTGGCAAATAGAAATACAATTTCAGGATCAACTAAGTTAGTAGAAGACTCCGGAAGAGCATATCTGATTTTACCTAAGGGCATTAAGTTATGCATTGAAGATGCTCTATATTATTCCAAGTTAAATCAAAAGCAAAGATATTTGCATAAATGGATATCATATTGAGACTGGAAATGAAGAAGATAAAGATTATCTTAATATAACAACTTTTGTTTCGGGTCAGAAGTTTGTGAGTGATAAATTATATGCTTATTCTTCGGACTTATATTATACAATGATCAAGTGCATTGAATTGCACTCCGTAATACACCGTAAGTGTAACAAATCACAAATAGCTTATTGTAACCCAAAAGCCTTTCTACTATGGCATGATCGTCTTGGTCATCCTGGTTCTACTGCGATGAACCGGATAATAGAAGGCACAAATGGATATTCGTTCAAGAACCCGAAGTTTCTTCTGCCGAGTAATCATATATGTGTTGCTTGTTCAATGGGTAAATTGATCACGAGACATTTTCCTTTAAAAGTGGGTAGTGAGACACCAGTTTTCTATAACGCATCCATGGAGATATTTGTGGCCCAATACATCTGTCTTGTAGACCATTTCGGTACTGCATGGTATTAATTGATGCATAATCTAAATGGTCACATATTTGTTTACTATGAACTCGAAACGTTGCATTTGCTAGGTTGTTAGCTCAAATCATTCGCTTACGAGCTCAATTTTTAGATCACACAACTAAATCTATCCGTGTAGATAATGCGGGTGAATTTATATCCCAGATTTTCGATAATTATTGCATGTCTATAGGAATAGATGTTGAACATCCTGTTGCACACACTCATACATAAAATGGTTTGGCTGAGTATTTCATAAAATGTATCTAACTAATTGCTATACCACTTTTCATGAAATCTAAATTACTAGAGTCTGCATAGGGACACTCCATTTTGCACGTTGCATCATTAATTCGTATTAGACCATCTGCTCACCATATTTACTCGCCATTACAATTAGCTTTTGGCCAATAACCTAATGTTTCCCATCTACGTATTTTTGGTTGCGCTGTATATATTCCTATAGCACCACCTCAATGCATGAAAATGGGTCCACAACGTTGTTTAGGTATCTATGTTGGTTTTGATTCACTATCCATTATTAGATATTTAGAACCCTTAATAGGTGATTTGTTCAAAGCCTGTTTCACATGTTATCATTTTAATGAAATGTTTTTCCATGACTGGGGGAGAAAAGTCACAACATATAGAGCAACGAGAAATTACGTGGAATGTATCTTCATTGTCTCACTTTGACCACGTACGAGTCAAAGTAGTGTAGAGGTCCATAAAACTATTCATCTATAAGGTATTGGTAATCATTTACCTGATGCATTCACTGATACACATAAAGTATTGAAGCCATATGTTCCAGCTTTTAATATTGTGTCAAGAATTGATGTCCTTATTGGAACATCAGTAATGGGTAAACTAAAACCACGCTTGAAGCATTGTGGCAAGAATTGATGTCCTTATTAGGACATCAGTAATGGGTAAACTAAAACCACGCTTGAAGCGTGGGAGGCCTGAGGGTGGAAAGGATAAGTTGCCCCGGAAAAAAAAACACAATGTCAAGAAAATTTTATAGCAGATGAAACTTTAATTGATAAATTTCATCGAGAAAAAATCCGAGTAGAAGAATCCTCTGAAGAGGATAATAAGCCAAATAATTGTACTCCTGGAAGGGACCAGTCAATTACTCAATCCCAATTATCTGAACAAGTTCCTCCTGAAGAGGTAATGTTTATAGTAGAGATACGGGTACCTAAAAATAATAAAGAGATCTCAATATTTTGTGGAGAGATGTGGGATCGGAGTAAAATCATTATTGATGAAATTTTTGCATATGCAATGACTATTGAAATTATCAAGGATCCTAAACTAACTTAAATCGAGGAATGTCAATGTAGAAGTGATTGGCCAAAGTAGAAAGATTCTATTGAGAATGAGTTAAGTTATCTAGCAAAACGTGAAGCATTTGGACCCATTGTAGAAATGCCAAAAGATGTCAAAATGGTTGGGTATAAATGGGTGTTTGTACGAAAACGAAATGAGCATAATGAAGTTGTTAGATATATAGCATGACTTGTGGCTCAAGGTTTTTCGCAAAAACCTGGGATTGACTACGAGGAGACATATTATCTTGTAATGGATGGAACTACTTTCTGATTTTTAATCGGATTGACAGTTGCTGAAAGACTTGAAATGCGTCTTATAGACGTAGCCACTACATATTTGTATGGGTCATGGGACAATGACATTTACATGAAAATTCCTGAAGGATTCAGATTGTCTGAAGTAAAAACTAGAAGTTTATATTTAATAAAACTTTAAAGATCATTGTACGGTTTAAAGTAATTTGGACGCATGTGGTACAATTGTCTAAATGAATACCTTTTGAAAGAAGGTTATGCTAATAGTCCTATTTGTCCATGCATTTTTATCAAAAGAACAAAATCCGGATTAACTATCATCGCAGTATATGCTGATAATTTAAATCTTATTGGAACTCCTAAAGAGATTACAAAAGCTGTTAACTACTTGAAAGAGGAATTTGAAATGAAAGATCTTGGAAAAACAAGGTATTGTCTTGGCCTGCAGATCGAGCACATGACTACAGGCATCATTGTCCATCAATCTGCTTACACTGAAAAGGTTTTAAGGCAATTCTATATGGATAAAGTACACCCATTAAGTTCTCATATGGTTGTTCATTCTTTATATACGAAGAAAGATCCATTTCAGCCAAAAGGAGATGGATAAAATTTACTTGGCCCAAAAGTGACATATCTAAGTGCAATTGGTTCCTTAATATATTTTGCAAATTGTACACAACCAGATATTGCATTATCTGTCAACTTACTAGCAAGATATAGCTTAGCACCTACTTGGAGTCATTGGAATGGCATTAAACATATATTATGATATTTACGATGAACCACTGACCTGGGCCTATTTTAAGCAACCAATTCAAAGCAACAACTAATTGGATACATAGATGCTGGCTACCTATCTAATCCTCATAATGCTAAGTCACAGACTAGTTATGTTTTTACATATGGAGGCACTGCTATTTCATAGCATTCTATAAAGCAAACTTGGACTGCTACTTCGTCAAATCATTCAAAGATTCTTGTTATTCATGAAACCAGTAGAGAATGTATTTGATTGCGATTGATGATTCATTGTATTTAAGGCAAGGCTAGACTGCATTCAACTAAGGGTTTTTCCACTTTATTATATGAAGACAATGCAACTTGCATTACACAAATTCGAGGAAGCTATATAAAATGAGATATAACCAAACACATTTCTCCCAAAATCCTTCCATACCCATGATATCCAAAAGGATGGTGAGATAGATATAAGACAAATCCAATCCAAATAAAATCTAGCAGATTTATTTATGAAGTTGCTTCCACCGTCAACATTTCAGAAACTGGTATTCTATATATGATTGCTAAAATTTCAAAATATGGAAGAAGAACCAATTGTTCAAATAAGGGGGAGATAAAATCTAAATATCGAATAATTCTTGATCATCCAATGGGAAGTATTATAAAGTCAAAGATACTATGCAGTTATTGTGCAAATAATTATAAATAATTCAAAATTATTGTGCAAAGTTATTGTGACTGATGCAAGCATAGGACCCGCCCATTGAATTTTCGCCATCCCTTGTCCCATGTGTTTGCCTATAAAAGGATGCCTCCGTTTATAACAAATGACGCAGAAAAATAAGAGAGCGAAATCCTGAAAGAAAATAACAGAGAGAAAAAGAGAAGAAAAACAAATAATAAACTTGTATCTACTAAAGTTAATAAAACGGTATTGATATTTGTTTTGTGGATTAGACATAACCCTGAAGTGTTGGCTGAATCACGTATATTTATTGTTGTTCATTTATTTTATAGCATCTTTAATTTGCTTATTAGTATTATAACAGAATTTGATTTATTTTAAGTTCTTCCAGCTTTATTTCGAGAACTTTGTGAACTTGAGACATTCGCAGCTTAATCTCAAGAGAGAATTGGGTTTGACTTGTTTTGACTTTTTTATCTATGTTTTGACGACTTGTTATAGATCAAACACCTTAAATTGATGACGAACACCCAATCTGCGGTTTGAGTAATTTGTTGACACCAAACAAAATTTTACGGACAAATAAAATAAAATAAAATCATAAAAATTTGGCATTCAATATCAAAAATTCAAAACCGATCGGCTAAATAAATGTGGATTAATATTTGGTACGTGTAAATTACAGAAATGGTATCCATAGTTTCAAAAAAAAGTTATAATTGTATTATTTCAATTGTAATGGTCATAGTTCAAATTTAGGAATATAGTTCAAGAATATAAATTCATCCTAAATCATGTATATAGGTGGTCTCTATCATGAATATAAATTCATCCTAAATCATGAATATCATATCAAATATAGTTCAAGAGTGCATGTCATAAGTTAATCATTGTACAACAACTTTAGTGAGTTATACTACTATTTCCTTCCATTCTGGCCCGCTTAGGATTTTCAATATTTGGAGAATATTATGAAAGGAACCAAACTTTCGCTTTTCCATAAAATTTGGGACCAAATTGTTCACTTTGTAAAAAATAATGGGACTGACGGTATTTTGATTGAAATAGCTGGGATCAATTAGATATTCGATTCAAAGAATAGAGACCATCATTGGAATTAACCCAATATTTCTGTTGGGAATATTGGGTTGGGTGGCTTAGCCCATTTAGATAGTAATTGGGCCATAAAAATTATCTTATTCAAAAACTAGATGGGTTATGTTAGTATTCATTTTCATTATTTTTCTTATGGACTTAAATTCTTAATTTTCTCTTTTGTTTATTTCCCAACTCTAGTTTTTCACTCTTTAACGATCAATATAGAAGTGATGATGAGGTGCCAACCGCTCTTAAATGAGAGTACTATCCTGATTTTTCAGTAAACTTCCTTAATCAAATATATATCCGATATCTACTTTTTATTGTGGAAAGCATTTACTTATTTCCTTTTCTTTTTGCTACTTACCAACTTTATCTTGTTAACAGAAGAGTTCATCGCGGTGTTAATTCGTGGGGGAGTGTTGGAAAAAGTAGCAAGCAATGTGATAGTAGGGGCGGAAACAAGCCGAGTCGGGCCGAGTATTGAGCTACTCGAGTATTATTTGTTTTGTTTGCTGGTTACTCATACTCATACCCGACTAATGCTCGGGTATATTATCATGCTTGAACTCGCCTCGCCTCGCCTCGATAGGGAAGGATCAATACTCGAAATTGACTTGCCTTGTGCTCTGTAATTGATTTTTAGTTTCATGATTTTTTCCCAACAATAATAAATAGCAAAAAGATTTAACTTTTTGTAACTACTTTTTACAAAATCATAGATTTTATTTCAAATATGTTTTTTGCGAATGTTTCGCGGAATATGTTTTGCAAATGATTTTTCCCAACAACAAGAAACATGTTTTGCGAATGCTTTTTTCCCAACAATAAGAAATATTTTTTATTTCCACTAATGCTCCCATATTTTTCGAATATGTTTTGCGGCCTAGTAGTGAAATCCCTTGTTATTTGTACTAGGGGACACAGTTCGAATCTTCTAGGGGGCTAAGTGTATATATATATTTATTTTTAATATTATAGATACATCCGAGTTACTTGCGAGCTAGCGAATTGAGTAACGATTAACTTGAACTCAACCCTAAACTTAAATCAGATATGTAAAAACAATCAAACTCAACTCATTTAATAAATGACCTGAGTTAAATATGAGTAATTACCGAATCCAACTCGACTTAGTTTAAACTTATATTTACTAGAAATATAAGGGAGCTCAGTTTTCTACTACTTTTGTTCGTTCCATTACTTCTAGTGAACTATAAAAATTACGGGATGGCAAAAAAATATTACATGGTATGGATGGATTTAATACGTTATAAAAATATATTCTGAAAAATTCGGTATAATATAAAATTCGGTATAATATAAAATTCCTACTAATATCTCATTTATTATTTTTTTCTAAAGTTTAAAATAGAATGCGGTTAAAAAAAGTGAATTATTCTTGTATTGAGCAAAATATGTAAAAAATACACGTATTTTTTCATTAAATTGTGCATCGGTTCGAAAAACGAATTTTTTTTTTCAATTATACACATGTACGGATATTAAACAGCAAAAGTTTGCCAATATAGGAAGGATTGTAACAACGTTGAATATGGGTAAGAGCATGTGGCTAATATAGTATTTTCAAAATCTAATGTCGGCGAGAAAAATATGCATTCCCCTATATAAAAATAAAATTTAGCAGAATACACGTTACTGCCATTCCCATTGTATTTTCTTCCTCTTCTTGAGCTTGTTTTGTATATTCTCTCATTTCTTCCCATCAGAGGATTGGTCCTTGTTAGCAATATCAGTCAAAGTATTACCTAGAAAAAAAATAAAAATAACAGTGATGTTTTTAGGATTATTATTGGAGGCTAAAATTAAATATTTTGCATTTGCCAACGATGCCAGAAACAATTGTGTAAAAGTTCCTTTTGTAATATTGTACCGTACGATTAGTAAGTGGGCATTACAATTGTTGAATGATCTCCTGTTATCAATAAAAAGAATTTTATGAATTTGTTTCCATCATTTTCAATATTGAAATTACCCGTTTCGCTTCTACAAAATAACTCCTAAATTTATAGAACTTTAGTTATATAAAGGACTTTAGTTATATAAAGGACAAAAAATAAATTACTGCATCTTACTCATATCATCACAATTAAGGGAGTTGCTTTTGCCGTCCCTCTGACTCCACCGCCTATGCATACAATTTTACTTTTATTTTTTAATTAATTATTATTTTTTATTTAATTAATTTAGTATATTTTTCTTATTCATTAAATTTGATTAA
>MKEJ01060615.1:0-13679 GCA_001753735.1 Embelia ribes
TGTTGATTCGGAGATCGTAGTTGAATTTGAAAAGTACTCATATTCACATTTATGTGTTTCATAGTTTGAGCCTTTTCATTTCTTTTTGGGACACACAATATCAATTTTATATAATTCTAGAAAGTAATAAGGTTATACACCCTTACCGTGACAGTTGGGAAACCATATATGGGATTTTTCCATTGGTCGCATCACACTCGGATAACGGTTCAATGAAGGCTAGTTCGTGTCACACACGATAGAAGATCACAACATTTTTGAGAAATCTTATCGATTCTAGTCCCACCTTTATTTTCATATTTTTGTAGTTGGGATCATAGCACGGCTTGCATAGTATAAATGTGCATTATTATATTCATGAACATGATATTATTGATTTTATATATGTATATATATATATGTGTGTATATATATGTATGTGTGTATATATATATGAATATATATATGTTGTTGCATATACGACATTATATATCGTGGTCTCTTTTTTTATTGTAGAGCTATCTGACTAACAATATACTTTTCCATTTCCTTTTTCCAACTATAAACTGTTTTGTAGGCACGGAGTCTAGCGAGGAGTTTCAGTAGGAGCTGGCCTTGGACTTGTATATAGTTTTGTCTCGTTGTTAGCGGAGATGCTCACCTTGTTATATTTTGCAGCTTGGTGTACTCTGATATCGTAGTTGTTGTAATATATGTATTTTGACAAACATTCAGCCTGAAGATTGTATTGTAAACTGGGCAATTTACTCATAGCAGTGTTATATATATGTATATTTTTTTTTGGAGTTGGTGCTGGCATTGTTACTTTCTTTTTAGCATAGTTTTATTTTTTGTTCTGAATATGAGTAGCATCGTCCAGCAGAGGCGAATAGACGCATTTGCAAGATATGCATCATTGGCGAGATATGCGTAGATGTTGGTCTTTGTTTCACTTTTATTCCATTATATATTCCATTTTATCTTTCTTTTTCTTTTGGTTCACGTCCCCGGGGTCTCCGGATTTCGGGGCGTGACACCAACTATGATAAATAATTCTTAAATATGCAATATATCATGGAAATCGTACCTCGTCATCACTGTCAAAGAGACAGCGCCTCAAGAGAATAAAAATACGGGGCTGGAACACAGAAAAGAAAGAATGTAAATGTGAGGTAGTATCTCTTAAGTCATCTAAAACATAAGTGCTAAGTCAAGAAGCCAATGAACAAGCCAAACTTACTTTCAAAGAATCAACCATAGCACAAAACTTAGCTAATGTGCTGACAGCACTGGCCCGAACAGTTGCATTCTCGAGTATTACCCGATTGTAAATATATCGTATGTATTTGCTCGGGTCAGACGTCTTTGGGCCCTCAATACCAAGGAAGTGGAGTATCTAGCAATGCATGAGACAAACGAGTTACAATGCAAGCAGAAATAGGAATTAAATGAGCTGCATCTAATTGGAAATGAGCAAAATCCAACCTGCGTAGAAAGATATGTGAATTCACAATCCTCAATAAATTCACAGAGGTGTAGCAATCCACTTTCTTTTGCATCTGGGATGTCTCTTATAAGCATGACAATTGAATCAAATATTGCTTTCTTGTACTCAAAACCACCTTCTTCCCTCAAGATATTGCTTAAAAAATTCATCCTTCAAAAAAAAAAAAAATAGAAAAAAAAATTACATAAATAATAAGAATCCATCAAAAGGCATACCATGAAAGCTAATCAGGACTAGAAATGAACCATCTATGACAAAGTAGTTTCCTGAATTAGAAAAAGTCAAAGCTGACTCACAGAGATCTGAACTTGAGGGGAAACTTCAAACACAATGATCTGATGGCTTCCACCACAACAATCTTAAATTCGTCTGCAATATCAGACATGAAATTGGTTATTTGTTTCATGAGGCGGTCTACACTTGACTCGTTTCCAGTCTTCAGAAGGGTGGTAATAGCTAGAGTAGCTATGCTTCTGTTCTGATCAGAAATCAAGCTCTCCATGTCTATGTTGCAGTTTGTTACAGCCATTGGATGGGTCATTGCCACCTGCAAGATTGAAATTTACCCACCATAATAAAAACGTTCTACGATTCAAAGACTAACCATGCAGAGTACATCGAACCTTTCAGGAGAAGTAAATAAAAGAATTTACAACAGCTAAAATCAGCATGTTACAAACATTCTACAGCAACAACCATCTCCTTGAATTTGAGTACATTAATGAAGCAAGCAACAAATTTACATTAAGCATTGAGAGTCACAACCCTTGCATCAGATTGCTACAACTTAAAACAACAATAACATAATAGATGCTTCATCCCTTGTCAACAGGAGCATACATTCAATAGCAACACCAGCTTCTTGAATTTGAGTACATTAAAGAAACGGTGGACGTCAAAATTACATTAAGCATCAAGAGTATAAACCCTTGCATCACATTGCTGCTAGTATACAATTTAAAACGACAATAACACAATAGATGTTTTATCCCTCATCAATAGGAGCATCCAAAAATAGCAACCTTTTAATTCTTAATACTAAATAGCTCTTATGGGTAATATTTATAGGTACTAACCTGGTTCAAAGTGCGGACAGCAGCAAAGCGAAGCACTGGCTTGGAAGAACTTAAGAACAGTTGTAAGACAGTTATTGCAGGAGTCAACTCTCTGCTTGTAACACCGTTGAGCTCGGTGATTGCCCTTGCTGCTTCAAAAACAACCACTTCTGTTTTATGACGAAGACAACCTTCAAGGTAATCATAAAATGGGCGGTCACCATTTTGGTTATTCATGCTAGACTCTTTGATGACCTGAAAATAATTAAAAGGTAAAAGTAATAAGGAGAAATTGTGGGAACTTTTAGACCAATAATCCTGCAAGAACAAAGGCCCACCTGACTTGTATAACGAATCAAGAGGCATTGAGCCAAAGGTGAACGAACAGTTCCCCTGGTTAAGCTGGTAACTAGCTTGCTAACAGCCAAACGGTCATTTTGACGGATCTGCAAGTTCAGCAATCCAAGTTTTGAAGGTAACATTGTAAATCACCAAAACTCATTGTAGATAGCTCTCCAATTACACAATCACAACAAGCAGCAATCTTAAGTAACGAGGAAGAATAGGATATTGCTCAAAAGTATAAATCGGTAACACATTTCTTCATGTTCATCTCACAAGCAATTGCATGAGATGGCAATTGGCAACGATTATTAGAATAACCTGCACTTTAATGAGCGCAACAAAATGACAAATGTGTATGCAGAAGAATGCAGCAATTTAGGGGAGATAAAATATTTTCCAGTGTGTCTATCCACTAGAAACCAACCCAAAACTGATAATATAGTGGCTATCTTACAGAATTTCGCTTTATATTCAAAGGTGCATATCCCAATTAGTATTTATGATCATCACAACGTTACTAGTAGAAGCGTTGACTCAGATCCTCGCCAGTGTTCCTCAAATTCAGTGTTCAAGCATTTTAAAAGTCAAGTGAAATACAAAATGAAATGGATTATTTTGGAAAGTTCAAATCCTTACCACAGGTCCAGATATCATACACGATTAAAAACCTACGAATACCGGGAAACTCCAGTTCAAAAGAATGAAGTTCTCAACCTACAATTGCCATGAATAAACTAATGGCTCAACTACAACTCAGACCTTTAACACATCAATGATCACAAACCATACCTACAATAAGTTCCATGCTCATCTCAAGTCAAATCATTTAACTGATTACTTCTGCAGGGTCTGATGAATAAGAAAAATAAGCATCAAATGGTGCGGAGGCTTTTACTTTATCCAGTGTCACAATACCTGGTGGAGAACGCCAAGGGCATGGAACTGAACAAGTGCTGCCCTTGATTGGACAGCTTCTTGTACTTCATTACTCCATCTTTTCACGATTTCTGGGTTTGTCTGTCAAACAAGTAACATACACAACTAAAATTTACTTCTAGGAAACAAAAATATCCATCTATTATCTATATATCCTCTCTATATATATATAAATAGAGAGAGAGAGAGAGAGACATTTATATACAACCTTCTTGAGGCATGACAATTACCTGCAGTAAGTGGATACCACTAACAAGAGCTGCGCTGGCAACAACTGGGTTTTTGTCAACAATAGCCTGTTTTAAGTATCTCTCTATTTGTGTCAGAAGTGTTCCATCAGTGATCCGGCAAAGGACACGAATAGCATTCGCCCTATACATATCAGTCTTACTATTCATGTCCTTCATAAGTGAGCTCGTGACAATTATCACCTTCACAAAAATATAAAATGTTAGTGTCCAGATATCTCTACAACATGTCCATGTAAATAAATATTGAAATACACTAATTAGGTTAATAACCTCATCAGCAGAGGGAGAGAGCTCCTTGATTATAAGATACACCATTCTTCTCAGACCGACGTCTCGCGATTGAAAGAGCTTTGTAACAGCAAAAAATACTTCCGTTGCTTCAACCTGTATATCTTAGAACCACAATTAATCAATAAAAGAATGATAAACATTACCTAAACAAAAGATACCAACTCAACAACCAAATGTAATATATGCAGCTCCAACTGTGATCTAAGAACTAAAAGAAAGTAGATCAAATCGCTTGCATGTGCGAACCTGTGGTATGCCAGCGTGACAAGTGCAGAAAAAAAGCACGCCAATAAAATTTTAATCAAAAGAACCTGACCTTTGTGAATGTTTCTCCCTGATTCAGAAGATATAGAAGCTTCGTGATGACCTGAAAAACCAAAAACAGTACATAAACAAAGACAAAGTTAATGAATATAAAAAATGAACGGAAGGTGGCATGCTCATAAGAATGGAAGGAAACTGAACATCACCTGTGAGCATCGCCTTGCATCAAGCTGAGGGTCATTGAAAACCCTTGCTTCCTGAAGGACAGCGCCCTTTTCGATCCCAATAAAAGGAGAGTACTCCGCTGCAAAAATTACAAAATCAACATCAAAATGCACTTTTCCCATTCAATCCAGAATATTCCATGCAAAAAAAGAATAACAAAATACCTAAAGATCTAAAACAAATTCCGGACTCCACGTGTCTAACTGAACCAACATAGACAAACAATAAAATATTCTAAATCATTCATATCAAACTGAAAGCAAACTGTACACGCATATGAATAAACAAAAAGGTTCCGGTTACATAATGATGAGATTTAAGCAATCAACATAATTTTCCCTGCTGTAACAAAGGAAGCAATCTCAACTACTATGAAAACCCTCAACATTAATACCATAAGCAATCTCCAATTACGCACTTATATTACATGAAAACGGGTGAAATAAAATTAAAATTTAGAACCAGGCGTTTCCATTGTCAAGCTGGACGTTATTAGTTAAGAGATAAGTGTGTAAGCATCTTACAAAACCAAGGTTAATCGTATGTACTAAAAGTTAGAATCTCCCTCACTAGCTCAGTTTTCCCTCTCTCATTGCTTCCTTTTTCTCTCCCTTTATTGATCCGATGCCTAAAATCTATCATATCAAAACAATTCTTTGGGAGATTCTTTCAATTTGGTTAATCTTCACTCTCTTCCGTTAAACATGTCTATCGATCCAATGTTAGAAAATTGATCCAACAGCACATCAACTGAATATGATTCAAGTCATATTCTAATACATAAAAACCGTATTAACAGAAATTCATACGACAGATCTAAATCTTAAGACGTACACATCAACTGAATTATAATTAGGTAAAATTGATCTAATAATCACATAAACTGAATATGATTCTCGTCATATTCAAATACATAAAAATCGTAATACCAGAAATTCATACGAAAGATCTAAATCACAAATACTTTCATCCTTTGGAAAAAGCACACATCAAATACAATTCCACAGAAAACAACGAATGAAATGCAAGTGATAATTCGGTAAATTGTTCGAATAATAGAAAACCGATTCAACAGCACACCAACTGAACACGATTAAAGTCGTATACTAATGCATGAAAACCATAAAAATAAAGAATCTTACAAAAGGTCTAAATCTAAAGGCATTCAGCTCGATCCATCGAAAAAGTAAAGATCAGATAAAATTTTCACTAAAAAATCGAACTAATCCAATAATGTAGAAAAATTAAACAGCACGCCAAATGAACATGATTCGTGACACATTCGAATCCGTAAAAGCCGTAATAACAACAACAACAATAATAATAATACAAAAAATCTAAATCAAAAGGCGAAGAGCTCAATCCACCGTTTAAAAGCAACTATCAGGTACAAGTAAAATAAAATAAAAAATCAAATGTGAGTTATAATTAGGTGAAAATTAGATCGAAGTGGTGTGTTTATGAGATGTACCTTCGTCGTCTCCATCATCGTCTTTCTTCACGAAAGGCTGAGCCATTGAGCAGGTATCTGCGAACTGTTCACAAAGCTAAATGTATGTATAGATATGTACATACAAATATATGTATGTATAATGTATATATATAAGCGGAGGTGAGATCGTAGTGGGGCAAGATGTCCTCTCTCTCTCTCTCTCTCTCTCTCTCTCTCTCTCGTAATACTACAGTTTGGAGAGGAAGGTGGAAATTATGTTTTTACCCCATATGTTTAGTACATTACACTTTACGCCCTAAGGCTTAGGCTTAGGGTTTTTTTGTTTTTGTTTTTTTTTTTCTGTGATGCGATCGCTTAGGCTTAGTTTGGAGGTTCTCTTATATTTCAAAATTCGCATCTGGAAATTGCTTTTAAAAATGAGTATAATCCTAGATTTAGTAAATAATTTTAAAAATTAATTTAAAAAGTATGTGTTGTTTGATAAAATAATATTTATATATATATATATATATATATATAAAAAGTAGATATGTATAGGAATACAATAAATATAATTAACATTATTGGGGCAATTAATTATATGAACTTTTGAAAATATCCCTAAATCTGCTATCGAAAACAATCTTAAGAAAAATAAAAAGTAAGTTATTAAAAACAAGTTGCTTATTTTTTACAAAATACTAAGTCCTACAAATTTCCAAAAAAAAAAAAAAGCAAAGCAAGTGGAAAAAGTAATCTCAAAGTACTCGAGCCACAGTAACTTTGATCCAAGTTGAGTATTTGAGTTACTTGAGTTTGACTCTAGTTGATGAAATTTTTTTCAAGTTTGAGCTCAAAGATGAATCTCGAGATGAATTGTCTTGACTCAGCTCAACTCAAATTCAGATGAGGTAATATGCTTATTATTATGTAACTTCTTATTTAAACGTAAATATATATGCACTTACAGAAATGCACATAAATACATTATAAAAATATAACTATTAAATAGCATACTAACTACTTGTGAGTTTTTGAGTCGAGTAGCCTACCACTCAAGTTCGAACTTAAAACTGAAACAAGAGATGTCTCAAACTCAAAACTCCAGCACATTGATCTAATTGATCAACACCGCTAGTGATGAGAAAAATTTAAAAATGGTTAGTATAAAGGCCGAGCCAGAAAATAATTGTATGTGGCAGTGAAACGATGTAGTAGCAATGCATTGCGCACACTCGTAACAGCAGAAAAGTTGGAAATTATTTTTTAACGCTCTTTCAGTAGATTACACTCTATATCTTGTGATTTTTCATAATTTTAGCAAACACCCAAATGAAAATTATGTCCGAATTATTCGAGGTTTTGGTAAAGGTTTCAGTTTTACCTCCAATCTTCCTGTCCAAAGTGAAAGTCAACTATCGGGTCAAAACTATCCCTTGGAAACCTAAAAATACATCTTGATCGCTAGTATTTGCCGAAATACTTTTCTCTATCAAATTGAAGATTTATATAGAAACCAATGAACATTATCCAAACCACCCCAGGTTCGTGAGCACTGCCGGTCCAAAAGAGGTACATATGTTGACATGTTGCCTTTCTTTTGTAGCAGCTATATATCATGCAAACTGATTTGTACCGCAGCTCCGTCCACACACACATATGTAAATGCATACATTACACAAAAAGCAACACAAGTAGCACTTGAATCAACCAAACCAACAATTTGTTGCAATAACAGTGAAGAGAAGGAAAATAAATGTCAGAATAACCTTCAAAATCCAAAGCAGCAGCAACACCACAAAACAATCAGCATGTATATAAGCTACGACGCCTCCATGCATTGATAATTGATAATGTGATCTTAAATACAAGTTCAAATAGAACAACCCGAACTCCAACATATCCAAAACAACTTCATTTTCTCAAATATTTTTTCTTAAAAAAAAAATAAGAAAAAGAAAAAGAAATGGGTCGTGTTCCACCACAAACTGCTGAAATATACCAAGTCTTGACTATGCTCAAAGTCACGGAATTTATATACAGAAAATACTACCAGAATGACATGAACCCCGTACTTTGTGAAAATTTTACTGAGAATAAATAGGGTTGAGACATCCATATCACTCCGTAAGAAAATTCTGTATAAAAGTCCTGATATTGCTGTACTGTGCTTCTTCAAGGGGTACGATGGAGGATTTCGTGCGAATCGGCGCTGCTAGTTGGGGAAGCATGAATGCCGTACTCGCTTGTGTGTTCGCTGCTCGTGAACTCATTGCTTGACATGATTGCACTGCCTCTGGGCCTGACCCTCCTAGTGCCTGAACCATAAGTATCGTATTCTGAGCTCCCACTTGAGCCAAACCTGGAACTGCGTATCCCCCCGTCATTCAAGTCTTCCAAGTTGGCATCGCCTTCTAGGGCACGTACGACCTGGTTTATACGCGGTTCAAACATTTCATTGTATGAATTCTAGTTGTCAATCTATGTGCTTTGTCTTCAAATAGGGAATGCGCTAGAAATTTGTATGGTGTAGACAATAAAATAGCGTAGTAAACAGTGTGTATATTGTCAACGATGAGACAAACTTCAGAGCACGAGAAAATCAGAGTGTATAATACTAAACTCCTTGCTCCTTTGTTGTTCAATAGGGGCAAAGGATTTCTCAATATAAGCTTCTCTGAGAAGTCGGGGTGCTCAAACACATTCCTTAACTATTGTTTCCATATTCTAAAACCACTTTGCCAAACATGTTCCCTTCTAACACTTGATGATTTTCAGAAAAACAGAAAAGGTTCAATTTGACCTAAACATCCTCAAAATCTCCATGCAATAGCATATGCTCAAAAGGTTGTCCGATATGCTATTTTTTTAATGTAATAAATAATAGAATGCACCTCTCCCTAACGGTTTAAAACTTATGGTGACATGACAACACGGATGGTAACACATAACTAAACTTGGTATAAGGGTAAGCAAAGGTTGAGGATTTTATTTTCATCACTACCCAGTTAAAATAAAATGATTTTAATTTGTTTGGCTAAAAAATAAACCACAAGTTGAGGGGACGTGCTGAAGATAATTAATTATATAATGCACCTGTCCCTTAACAGTTTAAGCTTTCAGATGGTATGATAGCAATATTTAAGTTTATTTACAGTTCCAGTGTAATTCCTCAAATCAAAATTCATTACTTCAGTGTATTTTCAAAAGTTATTGTAAATTGCCCGCTTGGATGGTAAAGAAATTCAAATTATCCCACGTCAAATTAATTTTTTCTACAGTTTTTCGTCCTTAAGACGACAAAGAAGAAGTAATATAGTACCTGGCTCATCCTCGGGCGCCTCCTCGCAGAATGCCTAATGCAAGCAGCTGCACAAGCTACCATACAAAGCATCTCCTGGTGGTTATAGTTGTCTCCCAACCGACGATCTACCAGCTCTTCAAAGCTTCCACCCTCTGTCACTTCCTCTAAAATCGGCCTAGACTGTTTTTTGAACAAATAAACCAAGAAAATAAAAACCAACTCACTAACAAAAGACTAAAAGCGAGTATTTTTTTTTATCTCAAGAATTTAAGATATTTACCCAGTCGACCAAGCTGTCTTCATCTCCACTGAGATCAATGGGGCGTTTCCCTGTAATTAGCTCCAATAGCACAACTCCGAAGGAGTAAACATCAGATTTCTCAGTCAGCTTGCCGCTCGCTGCATATTCAGGAGCCAAGTACCTGCATAATTCACAAATTAATCCTATCAAATAGGCCATCAATTCGGTAGTTTTACCCTATTGTTTCTGTTCCCATAGTCCTAAGTGCACCGTAATTAGTACACATAATTAAGCCTCTTATTTCCGATATACCCAAAGTTTTGAAGTTCTGTATGTGGCAAATGTTCCTTGGAAAATTTGCATTGGTGTATATAATTTGACAATTTTCGTACTGCTTATCAATGAAACTAGGCTCAAATGAAAGGGGAAAAAACAATGAATCTAGGCTCAGATTGCAGGGGTTAACAATATAACCAGTTTAATAGCAACATAGAATTAGAATTAGAGTAACAAAAATAAAACTAGGTTCAAACCGCAGAATGTAATATTCAATGAAAGTATATGGAAAACCTTTTAGATATTTTTCCAACACAAGGGAAAGCTTGAGATACAGAAGGGATACTTGCAGATATTGTAAAAAAATTAATGAAAAAATATGTGGGCACTAAAGGAAGCTTCACAGGGCACAATTTTATATGAATACAAGAAACATGTATAGAAGTAATTACAAAATATGGCGGTAATGAATTTTCTTAATACTTTTTATTGCTTTATTCAAAATTATCGATATATATTCATGCAAAAGTATAAGATTTAGTTAGTTAATTATAATTTTTACAGGTATCTTTAATTATAATTTTTACAGGTATCTTTAAACTTTGAGTAGAGATCCCATTACATTTTCAATAAGATTTCCGATAACTTCTCAATTGTGTTTACTCTTTCCGTATCCCTTATATTTTCAGCATGTGTTTCTTGCTTCTGTTTCTAGTATCTTTTCTCGCTTCAGTTTCCCCCTATGGCAACAATTGGTTTTTAACAATGAACCAACGCTGTTTTTTAATTTTTATTTTTTTGCCCTCCTTTTTCTTTTTGTTCCAAGTGAATGACAATTTTCTCACGTTCCAAATCCGTATAAGTTTCTTAACAAGTTGTTTCTAAAAGCCTTGCTCTGCATGTTTCTCAAATTGTTTCCGATTTCAAACAATTTTAATAGGTTTGAATTCAGTACCAACCATGACCTAGTTCAATCACCAAAATGAAAGTGTGCCAAAACAAATCATAAGCTCTGATTGTAGGGCATGGAGCACTTGAGTTTCTTACCCAAAGGTTCCCATGATACGAGTGGAGACATGAGTGTTGGTGTCGTTTGAGAGCTTAGCCAATCCAAAATCTGCCACCTGAATAACATGTCGCAGTTATTATCCCATAACAATTTGATTCTATTGGAAGAAGTTCTTATTACAATTTGATGACAAACACGAAAAATATACATACGGGAAGAAATGATCCATCTACTTAAATTTTTAGATGTGCCTTCAACACTTACCTTTGCCTCATAATTGTAATCAAGGAGAATGTTAGCAGCTTTGATGTCTCGGTGAATAATACGGGGGTGGCCTGCACATGGAACCAAAAAGTTCAAAAAAATGAAACATGGACAAAAAGGCAAAAACACAGTGTGTGTGAGAGAATTGGATGATCACTCACAGTCTTCATGAAGGTAAGCAAAGCCCTTAGCCGCTCCCAATGCAATTTTGTGCCTTATAGGGAAGTCCATGACCGGCTGGTTCTTTCCTATAAATTTCACAAGAATTCCTGAGCAATTGATCTAATTTCTTGATATATTTAGCTGTAGTTTTACGTTGACTCCTTGTTAGAACAAAAATCATGTTTGTTGTCAGTTGTCACCATCATATTGACTTAAAAGAAAGTGGATGTAAATTTGCACTCTATTAGACACTGAATCAGTGATTCAGTAGCATACCTTATGGTATACATTTCTACAAGTTTGCATCCCTAGAAATTTCATAATAGGGAATTAAAAGCAAATGCTAACTTTTTACAACAGATGAACAATTGAGACTCTTATCTAGTTATTTTCAACATTCACAACATGGACTATTATATTCGATACGAAAAGGGCAAGAACAGAAAGAAATCCTAGTGAAATTGACAGCTCAAGCAATCCCAACCTCTACCACATTGTGTATCAAGTTTTACGCTGCTTCTCTAAATATAGTCTGCAAAGAGTATTGAATTTAAACTCCTATATTCAACCATTCAAATCTTTGCACCAAAACCTTTTCACATAATATGATCAAATTTGTGCGGAGAATGCTCTTTTACAATAGTTTTCATAAAAAGTTACAAAAATAAACGACAACTTCAATTTGAACCTGCAATTTATAACGGTAGGACAAGAAGCATCATTTTTAAACCAAGTTTCAGTTTATAAATCCTCCACATAAGCTGAGTACATAATGCTTATATACCACAAATTTACCAACTCATGATAAAATTGCATACCATAAAGGTGATGTTCGAGTGAATTATTGGGCACAAACTCATAAACCAGCATCCTCTGCTCATCCACAATACAATACCCCACCAGCGACACAAGGTGGCGATGATGTACACGGCTGATGATATCCACCTCAGCTTGGAACTCTCTCTCTCCTTGCCCACTTCCCGATTTCAAGCTTTTCACTGCAATCTCCTTCCCATTGGGCAAAAACCCCTTGTGCACGAAACCGAACCCGCCCTGCCCTAACAGATTCGCCTGTTGAAGATAATAAAGAAAACTAAATTAAACCCATAAGATAATTTCCCCTCTCCAACTGCTTAAGCTTTTACATTGCGTTTTGGACTGAGAGACTTGGAGTCCATAGGGATTTGGCACATACTAATAGGAAAAATGTTGTTCTTACACGCAAAATATTAGGTTTTAGCATTAATAAGTCCACATGAGGATTTGAATAGTATACAACATACGCATGTCTAATCATTTTTATTGCCAAATGCCGGTTGTTTCAGATCTATGATGATTAAGCTTGAGTTGTCAAAACTCACATGTACAATTCTTCAACCAAAAGACCTACAAAATACACATTCAATCTGAAAATCCATTGGTTTGAAATCCTATAATTCCCAAATGCATCATTATATAAGACCAACTTACAATGTAATTGGGTACTAGAGCAAGAAAAGGTCATGGTTCAACTCTCATTGCCATCCAATTAATATGAAAAGGATATACAGTATTGGTCAAATAAAAAATAAAATCATAATGAAACATAACTCGTATAACTACTTTGCTGATTATCAGAAAGAAATGTAATGTTCTCGCTAACAGTTTGTTTCGTAGAATTAAGGCTTAATTATGATAACATTTTGTGACTGCTTCTGCTTTTTCTTCACCGCTTTGCATTGGTATTTGGTTAAAATAAAATTAGTTTCTTTTTAGTATTTGCTTCCACTCTTTTGCATTTTTAGTTGCTTTTAAAAGCACCGTTGATTCTGCTTTTCATTATGATTGATTAAAAAAGTGCTAGAAATGTTACAGATCATATTTCCAATGCGTCTGTTTTTTTTTTCCAAATAAAGATAAACACAGCTTCTCAAAGCTGCTTCTCATTTTCTTTAACAAAATTATTATTTTTAAAACCAAATTTAGAATCAAATTTCAAAAACAATTTTAGAAAGTGGATCCAAAAACAACGGCATTCCTGAACAAAGGCTAAATTCTAATGAAAGGAATATTAGCCCTAAACATAAATCAGCAAACAAGCATGTATATTCCCCCGGATGTATAAGGCTAAGTTTGGGAATGTTGTTGCTTTTCAAAAT
>MKEJ01060616.1:0-13953 GCA_001753735.1 Embelia ribes
TTAAATAAAAAAGTATTATTGTTCCAAAGAGTGTCAAATAAACAAAAATTCTGTACGTGTGGAAATATAAGAGAGAGAAAGAGAGATTTGTATAGAGCAAAAGTGAACTATTTGACATTAACAACAAATAATGAGGGTAGCTTTTGAGGGGAAAAAAAGGTGAAATTACATTGAATGCTCGTTGAGTCACTACTCAATATTTGTAACATAAAAATTTGAATGGATTTTGATGTCATTCGAATGCATCTCATTGATTTTTTTAAAAATTATGGTAAAAAAGTGACTCACATCGTATTGTAAATCACTATATTGATAGATAAATAGGTATTTGATTTTTTTATTACCTTATTAATGAGTTTTAATATGCACCATTTATGTATTTCAAGTTTTTGGTAATTTGTAACGGCAACAATAACTTCTTTATTCTCTATTAACTTAATTTTTTAAATTGTTAATTAAGGGATGACACGTGACAAGATATTAGAAGTGTTATTTGGTGTAAAATTAACATGAGGCTCTCATTTATATATTATTGTATATGATATGAACAAAAAATTGTTGAAGTCCTTAAATTAGCAGCTGGAAATAACAGAAATTTTATTTCATTAGCAGAAATTGAAATTACAAATTGACTATAATAAAAAATTACAACATTTAAACAAATATACCGACAGAAATTGAACTTAATTCGGATTGAATCCTAGATGAGATCACATAAAGTTTGTGTCCCCTTAATCTCAATTAGCCCTCCACCTGTTTGGTTTTCTCCTACACTGTAACGTCTCGGAAATTCGAATGAGTTTTTCTCTTTTATAATATAATATTATTATTGATTTAAATCATAATATTATTATTGGTATATATTGTATTAATATAGAGGCGTGTATAATAATAGTATATGATTGTTATGTGTTGCGTGATGGCATGGCTTTGTATGCATGCTGTATGGCATAGGGTTTAGTGTGGTGTAGTGTGTGGAGTTAGCGTTGGTATCAATACCTTAGTGTTTTGTACTTAGAAGTTAGAAATTTCATTCTAGGAGTATCTATCTATTAATAGGGAAAATCAATTGACTAATGGTGTATAAATCGACTTATGTAAGGAATATGTCGAGTTATTTAATGCATAAGAATTTCAGGGAGTTCTGATTCTCAGGTGGGATGAATAAGTCGACTTATTTGAATTATATGTCGACTTATTGAGATGCATAAAATTCCAGGGGATTCTATTCTCAGGTGGATTGTATATGTCGATTGTTTGGTTGTATATGTCGATTGATTGGAAATCAGTCGACTGTACGATGCAACAAATCAACTTATTGATGACGGATTCAAAAAGACTTTTTTGACTTTGTCATTTCACACTCATTTTTTCCCAATTCATCGACTAGATGAGAGATAGAGGAGGGGATAGGTGAAATTTCTTTTATATTTCAAGCTTTGATTTCATCTAAATTCATTACTTGTACGCAAGATTAAATATTCTTAATCCTTGAAGCTTGAGGAACATTTTGAGGTAAGTCTCGTTCATTATCTCGTTCATTTACTATTCCTTGATGTCCATCTTCTTCCTTGTGATGAGTAAGTTATCTTTATGCCTAGGTTTGTATTGATTCGAACTCATTTACTTGATCAAACATCGGGGTGAAGAAGGGGCTAATCTTGGGATTTTCTTACGAGGTGTCTCGGGGATCTTTTATCTTGGCGTGAGGTATGGAAGACTATAAACTCAATATAAATTTGAGAATTTATGGTATATAGGCATGTATGATCAGTTGTATGGCGTAATTGATTGCTTAATGTATGACATTATGCATAGCTTAGTTATGATAAATTTTCACATGATAATTAGCTCATAAAATAATTCATCATGTTACGGCGTAGTTTATTATCATATCCATGCGTAGGCAAGATATATGTATTGGCACGAGTATAGCTAGGAATTGAATAGTCTTTTCGTTTATTTTTGGGATAAAAATATTATTTTATGTACAACAGGAAGTAATGAGGCCTGCAGCCTTACCGTGGAAGACGGAAAACTTGATAAGGGATTTTACCATTGACTGGTGTTACATATGGTAGACGAATCAATAAATATTAGGATTGGTATTACATTTGGTAGACGGATCCTAGCGTCGTTTTACAAAACGATAAATACTAGTCTCAAGTTTTTAGCTGGAGTCGTTGGCGAGGTGAGGCGAGTCTTGATTAACTTTTTCATAGTCAATAGTGTTGGTGAGTTTTGATTATCATGGGCATAATCATGCCGGGTTGCAAAGTTATTCATATTGGCAATTATTAGCGTTATTTACTTTTTTCCATTATTGAAATATACTTAATTTGATGCCTTATTTGTTTAAGAATAATATGATTATTCATATCATATAGCACTTAGACTCTATTATATTGATGTTTATCATCTGACCGTATTGGTTTTTTTTTTTCTATTTTCTTATGTGTGATTTTGTAGGCACGGAGGTGGGTTTTGAGCATCCTTAGATTCTCTTTTATTATATTATTATTATTATTATATATAAATAAATAAATTTTTGTATTAGAGCAGGCATGGTAGGGTCGATAACTAAAGTTAGACATGGTGGTTGTTTATTTTTTTCAAACAGATAACTTGAGACGATGTATATGTAAACCGACCATTTACATTTGTATCATATATTTTTATATAGTATATATATTCGATCAGGCATTCATATTTCTTTGGTAATTGCTTATACATATATCTACAGGCAGGTTATATATATATTTACCAATGTGAAATTTTGAGGTGATTGCTATCTATAGTTGTGTAGTATCGCCCTGTCTGAAACGTAGAGAAAATATATAAAAAAAACTCCAGCATCCGAGTGACCTTCAACATGTCCCTAACCTCAGTTTCCTTGACCCCCTATACCTAGTTCTGCTTGGCGTTTAATAAGAAACAAAGTTCCAAAACGAACCAAGTAGGCACGAGTTAGAACTAATCCAATTTCAATGAAACAACATAAATAGCAGTTAAACAAACTTAACGAAAAAGTATAAACATTTACGTATGAAAAGAAAACATCAAGCATTGGCTAGCTAAACAATCCACCTATCAACACAACCAATACGACCAACGATCTAGGATATATTGTCCTCCCACTCGGACTATATAGTCCTTCCGAGACTTTTTGCGAAAAGACTTGGGTTCCTATGGAATCGACTTACACTTGGGATATCTATCCCCAGAGGCCAATATCTGCCACGGAATATACGTTTTTTCGTATATATATCAAAACAAGCTTACTCCCAAGACCAAAGATCAAAACAAACACCTTGAACTAACCAAGCTTACTTCCAATACCTTCAACAGCCTATATTCTATATGACGTGTGACATACAAACTTTCTATCGTCAACCAATCATATTGTTTCAATTTAACTTTCATTTCATTATCATTCAATTTCAGCTACCATAAGTACTCGTGTAGTTACTATCTTATCATGCTAATAATGTTTAATATTCAACCATTTTTCATTTATGTATATGTTGATCTCATTTCCACCTTGCATAACAACATAACTTTCCACTATAGAATTTCTCATCCGGATGAAATGGCCACTTGTCCGGACCAAAGTCAATCCCTCCTGGATGAGTTTCCCCTCGTCCTAAACACGAATTTTCAAGCAGTGTTTCATCCAAAACACTTCAAAATCTGATTAACTCACAACCAAATGATCAAAACTTAGGCATAATAACTAACAACATGGAATTTCTTTACAATTGGACTTTTATTATGCAATGTACCTTATTTATAGATGAGTAGTTTCCTTGGAAAGCTTAGAGAAAAACCTGACACTTTACCACCCAAAAATTCACGAACCAAATAACAAATTATACATGTGATTGATCAAGAATTTCACCATCAATTGACAAATCGAGTCCTAATCCATCATTCGATATGCCATAATTAATTAGAGTTCGAAGAGCATGAAAGATTACGAAAGAATTTAGGGACAAAACTTATCTCGCGACGGAGAGAACGACGAGAGGATTGTGAATCCGTCTTTAGATCATCTAATAGAGCGATCTCTTTCTTGGATTCGTTAGGGTTTGCTCAATGGAACCTTCTTCTCCTCTCTCTTTGTGAATGACGAAAGAACATAAAACGTACATGTTAACACTGTGAGGAATTAACTTTCAGTTTGACTGTTGATAATATTACGAGTGTGGACCTCTTAATTCACAGGGCCTTACACAGGGCTAGTTTGGACTTTTGGTATTGCTTTTTGTAAGATCCTTCTAGATTTTTTTTTTTTAACTTATAGCCTAAGGTACTTGGTAAACTTTAAAATATTTGCTTTTAATAATTTGAATGATTCTGTTGCTTTTAGAAGCAGACTTTTGCATGTTTTTAAAACTGTTTTTCTTATCTATCATTAATTACATAAAATAATATAAATTATATTTATTACACTTCTTATACATTTCTACTTTTATCTTTTTACAATTCAATACAAACACTTTTTTTTTTTTTTACCAAACATCATACTATTTATTAAAACCACTTTTAGAATTTATTTACCAAATATTAATATAATATCCACTTTTATAATTACCTTTTCAAAAATAGTTTAAATAAGTGATTTTAAAAAGTAACCGTATTCCAACTTTAAAAAATTAGCATGTACCTGCCAAAGCCTATATATATATATACATCTTCTGCTGTTATTAGCTTACCCAGCTATGTGGTCACTAATGTAGGTGATAAGGCCTTAATTATCTGGTTAAGGCTAAAGATTTCTATTTTTGGAGGATGAGGAAAAATTGCACCCCTTTAGCCTATTTTCCTTAAAGAAGAGACTAAAAAATGAGTACATTAATTAGATAAATTGTCTGTCTCCGAAAGCGCTTTGATCTCAGTATTCAATTATAACTATCAAGTCTTGACTTTTTTTACGTTTCGTTCTAGTCAAGTTCTCTCTATTTCGTAATTGCTTAATAACATATCGTGTCTTTAGCAACAAGAAGTGGGTTAATCTTGTGACAGTTTTGTTCGTCGAGGATATAACTGTGTCATGTTTCATCACAAACTAATTAGTGAATGTTGTTGGAATTTAAACTATTGTAGCTAGATACCGTAGTACACCATAAACTCTGAGACTTGTTGCTCTTTTGTTCTAGGGGCTGAATTATTTTTCGTTACAACGATGTTTACTAGGCTTTGTTTTAAGAGACCTCTTTTGTGATATTATTGGTTACGGAAGTTAATTGTTACAACAACCATTTTATATGTTTGCAGCATTTGGAGGACGAAGTTTTTTCTATGTTAGAGCAAGTTAAACTTCTTGAGGTTTGGAAAAGGTTGGAATCTCAAATATGAAATATTGTAGCATATGAGTTCCATTACTTCACCCAAGGATTGTTTTAAAGTCAAGTTTTTCTATTTTTAGTTTAAAGTTTGACTAATTAATTTGGCTGCTCAATTTTTCGGTTTAGTTTTTGCTGATTTGGCCTTAAAAGCCTAAAATCTTATTTTTGGTTGCATCAAGCTTTTATCTTAATATTTTTTTTTGGCTTTAAAAGTGCAACTAAACATACCCTAACAACATCTTGACGATTAGTATCTCTGAATTGATGGATTTGCATTATGTAGAAGGCTTTTGGGTGATGATCTGGATTCATGTTCTATTGATGAATTAGAAATTGTAGAAGGCCAGCTGGGGCATAGTTTAAGCCGTATTAGGGCTAGAAAGGTATGTATAATCCTTCACTGTATATATATATATATTATGTGAATGTGTATGTATGTGTGTGTTTGAATATCAATAAGCAACATGATGATTGAAAATAGGAATGTGAGAGTGTCTTGTTACGTTTCTAAACTTAAGATTCGTTGTTGGAAATGTGTTACGCATACTAGTCCGAAAATAGTTCTTAAAACTTTGTGAAATACCCACCCTTTAAAAATTTCTTAAAATTGTTCTCGTGATATGACATGAAAGCTTTTTCAAATCTAACCAAAACCCATAGAAGGGAACCCTCCATTGCACGTTTAAGATTTTGGATTGGATTAAAATGTTAAGTGCCAATGTGATTTTTCTGTTTTTAGGGGGAAGGGGTTTAAACAAATTCTCCGTTAAGCAGTGCACCGTTTTTTGTAACTGTATTCGGTTCTATTTTCACTCGTCTAACTAGTTCGGATGAAAATAATGTGACTTGTTACACGTTTTTTGAGTTCTTTCCATTAGTTTACGGGAGTTGTTGTCAAACTGGTGACAACAATTTTTTTATGTTTTGGCAATCAAATTTAAAATATTGTTTCTTTAGAAGGATTTTGCGAGCAATTTGTTGACAAGCGCTTTAAATTTTATTATATAAGAATAAGCTCCAGAAAACATAAATCTTGAAGACCTTCTTAATGAAATGTCATTGCTAATTCTCAGAATCAATTGTTCAAGGAGAAGATTGATCAACTGAGACTACAGGTAAATATATAAGTAATTTATTGTACACATATATATAGCTTTGGATCATTTGCTAATTGTGTATATTTCCATTTTTATTTATGTTTATGTAATCCAGGAAAATATACTTACGGGCGTAAATGAAAAATTACGGGAGAAGGTAAAGTACATTTACATTTTAATGATTAGAAAGCTTCGGGAAAAGAAACACGAATAATAGCAATTTGTTTTACCTGTCCGGAGAGCATTTTGGCAAACACTAATTATCACGCGCCGAAATCCGAGAATCTCGAAGATGTGAGATAAAAAAAAAATAAAAATTATACAACTTGTCGCGCCCCGATTTTCCAACTTTAAAATTTAAGGGCATGAGCTTACTAATAAAAATAAATGAAAAAATGAAGAAGATACATATATCAATATCTACCATTCCCAACCGCCACGAATATAATTACAATACTTACAGTATCGAATAAGCAATGCGGCGGACCAACACCAACTTACTTAATACAATTTATAAACAATAGTAAACACCCTATTTACAATTTACAAATACAAGCTATATGCTTGCCAAAAATAATGAGAAAGAAGATATATATATTTTATTTGCTCAGCATACAAGTGCAAGAACATATATATGCCTTCGTACAATACCATAACAAAAAACAACTTAAGTTTATCACAAATAACCCGTTACAAAAATAGACACCCGCATCTACGTCATCTTATCAAACATGCCCCAAGCCAAATTCCGGACCTACAAAACAATTTAAAGATTGATGTGCGTAGAAAATGTATGAGTAAAAAATCAACAATATGATAAATCTGATATTATGTGGTATATAAATATGTACATGAACAAGTGAATGAACATAATCATTATGATACAATGCATAAAACTTTAATACGTAAAGGTGTACGAATACAAACATATACTACACATGCTACTTATGAAGGCAATTTATGCATATGGCTATGTTTGCAACTTACAAATGTATACTAGAACCAATTTCGACTGCAACAAAAAGGGAAATTTGGGATTGCATCTATTTGCTTTTTCTTAAAATTGTGGACATTCCTTATTATTTTTTTCTTAAAAATGGGGCGTTCCTTTTGCCCAGGGCGTTCTTTGTACGCTTATTAGGTTGTAAGCCTGATTGCTTTAGTTTCTTAAAATCAAAGGAGTCGATACATTGTCCCCAAAAAAAATAAAAATGACTCAAGTTCCTATCCACGCTACACATTCTTGTACTTATATAATGCACATGCTTCTTATACTTATGAAAATGTATGAATGCTTATAGACATGCTTGTGCTTATAAACATGCTACCCCATACACCATACGCCATACTTATATAACAAATAAGTGACAACAAAAAGTGACCTTGATTTTTTATATACCAACACCATATATTCTTGAATAATTATAAACAACTAGACTTATACTTTGATGCCTCGATTAACAAATAATCGTTTGGCATCTGGGGAAGTAATCTTACATAAATGAACAACCAAACATAGAACTCACAACATGTCATACATGCTAACATACGTACATAAGGTTAAATTTATATTATTATTCATTATCTGACCGCACCTTAATCCTAAAACCTCCGAAGACACTACCGAAGGCACGAGCTTACGAAACGACCCTTCTACACACTTCAAAACGAGACAAACCTATACAAAAAAGTCATCTCCGAGATATAAGAAATAGACCCGGTAAATTTATTTCAACGTATAACTTGGCACGGAAATTGAGGACCTGAGACCGAGAAAAGAACTTGACAAACTTATGTCAACACGTAGACTTTGCAATAGTGATAAGAAAGTGTATAAGTCACAAAACTGTACGACAAACGAATTGAGATGATATGAGGAAAAATTGAGTTAAGCTTATTGCTCATTTGATTCGTGATATGATCTATCTAAGATGCTTGTAATGAGTTGAACTTATACACAACAATGATATATGAGATGTAAGGAATAAATTTTATAATTAATTTTTTAACTAAACCGAAAGGCACGAAAATTGAGAAAACTCAAAAGAACGAGAGGAAAGACGAGACTTCCCTAAAAATATAGCTCTCACACTAAGGATTCTGAATATATAATTATTTTCAACTAATGACAAATGCTTCTAGATGAATCAAGGGAAAAAAGGTTGAAGTTTATCTTTTTCCTCTCCATACTACAATTCTCTTTATAAAAAGTAAAAAAGAAAAGGGAAGGAGTAAGGTCAACCAAAGTAAGGAAAATAACGGGGAAAAAGTTGTTCCATTGCAACATTAAATCATACCTCATATATTTTCTCACCTCAGTATATCACAACACAATAATATACCAGTTATAATAAATAATATCATTAAATTTAATAATATTATTCAATTAAGAAAAAAAATATAATGAAATTTTCCAGGATGTTACAAAGTTTATGAAATGTTGTCACCGCTCCTCGTTCTTAACTTGATTGCAGTAACATTCCTCAAGGAGTTGCTTGAATCATTCCCAACCCTGTACCTATTCCCAACTAATGTCGTATAAAGCAGTCATCAAGTTATGCCACCAAGCTTCAGCCTTATTGCATAGGTAGCATAACACAAACTCCAATTGGTCTAACCCATCAAGTACTTTCATGTCTCAAAATGCAGTCTCTGTCTGGGCAACCTATCGAAGTATGCTCCTCAGATCCATATCAGTGCAAAAAAGGGAAGGTGAACACAAGATAATTGCATTTGAATTTGAACAATCACTCGACTTTCTGCATCGTACTCACTTTCTTGTCCTGTTGAATGATGAACCATAGCTTTCACCGTACATGTTCAAGCCATTTGGTCTTTTTTGTAAACCCAAGTCTAATAAGCATCTTGTGAGATTGGATTGTGGAAAGGATTTGCATGCACTAGTTCTTCATTCTCAACCTTTTCTCCTCTGGATTCATCTTCAGGTTGTAAGTCATTATAGGGGTCATTTTCTTGTTCAAATTATTCTATCTCTTCCGGATACTCTTCTTCTTCCTCATCTTTGTCATCGTTTGGGATTTTGTTTGGTCCATTCACACTAAAATTTTCTTCTTCCTCCTCAGAGCAGTCTTCTAAATAAGAGTCTGCAAGAATTGTCTGCGGTTCCCTTACTTCATTGGTGTCACTAACCTCTTCAATATCCATAAGATTTATCACTTTGGATATTGGCTCACTATTAGAATTTGCCATTAGTTATTGATTCAACGGGGTTTGTAGCTAAACACAATTATTACTAAGGTCTTTAGTTTACAGTCTTCTCACTCTTTAGTAAATTGTATCATAAATTTGATTTTGCATATTACTACTCATAATAACTTATGTGTAAATGTTCATGCTTTACATTATAAAATAGGTTGTGAGCGTAGTTCCTTTAGCATCTATTTATCGAGAAACGACATTTGTACATCAAATTAGCTCATTTGTTATCATCTTATTGGTATCCCAACTTCCTTCTCATAGTAGTTGGGTATTCGAATTCGTATATCATAGGTGTCTGTATCAAAACATCACGTTCTACCTTATTTCATATCTCATATCACTGCCACCAACTCAATCAATTGTCTCAACCCCTTAGTAAAGTGAATTTGTTCAAGATACCTTCTACTATCGACCTGGTGATTTACTATCTCTCTAGTTGATCAATGTCCTATATCAAAACAAACTTTACGTTAGAGTTCAAAATACAAAATATGTGCTACTTTACCTTCTGGATCTATTATCACATAGTTGTCCCCGTCATACTTCACTTGCCATACACAATTTCATCTATACATCTTATCTCTATTTAATCATCTTATTGCTTTACACTGAACTTACATTCTTATGGTTCAAAGAGGTCGTGCTCATCCTGTCAATGTTAGGAGGTTGGTATAATATTTATGGTTAAAATAGGGGTGTCATTCTATTAGGGCGTAATGATTGCTTGATTCGCCTAGTTGTTAAAAAACTTTTTGTATGGTCTTAACTTATCATACGTCAAATATAAAAGACTTTAAAGGAAATTACCTATTACAAAAATCGCTATGTGTATTTAGCCAAATTTTCCATGGACTCGTAAATATATGGTTGAATAGGGGATCATGTCTTCAATTTGAGGCCTCAACCCATTCCAAAACCTGTCCATCTTCAGTCTTTTTATCTGGATTAGCTCTAGGAAATATTTGCAGAAGTCCTAAAACTATCGGTAGTACTCAAGAATAGTATGCTTTTCTGGTACAAGTTAATAAAGCACTGACATCATTCTTCATTCACAGCCTGGTTACAATAACGCCTTTCAAAGAGTTGCTTTAATCTTTCCCAATCTCACACTTTCTCCCAACTGATATCGTATAAAGTTGTTACCGTATCATGCCACCAGGCCACTGCTTCATCATGTAGGTAGCACGATAAGAAATCCAATTGGTCTAATTCGTTCCGTATTCTGGTGTTTTGGAACACGGTCTCCATTGAAGAAACCCACCGAGGGGCACTTATCAAGTCTATATCTACTCGAAAAGTTGGAAGGGGGATTTCAGTGAATCGCATTTGCGCTTGAATCATCACTTGACTTTAGGCATAGTACTCCCTTCCTCGTCCTATTGAGTGGCATACCACAGCTTCCATCATTCGTATTCAGGTCATCTTATCTTATTCGAAAACCTAAGCCTCGTAAGCATTTTATGATATTAGGTTGAGAAAAGGATTTGCAGGCACTAGTTCTTTATCTTCAAACTCTTCTTCTTCTTCTGGTTCATCCTCAGGTTGCATATTGTAGCAGGGGTCATTTTGTTGTTCAAATACTTCCATTTCTTCTGGATCTTCTTCTTCCTCTTCCTCTTCCTCCTCATTTTCATTGTTGTCCGGGATTGCATTTGGCCCATTTATCTCATGGTTTTCTTCTTTTTCTTCCAAGGGATCGTCTAACTCTTGGTTTGCAAAGATTTCCTAGGGTTCCTTTATCTACTTGGTGTCACTAATTTCTTCGTTATCCATAGGATATATTATCTCAAAAATTAGGTCACTATTGGAATCGACCATTCATCACAAGTCCAACGAAGTTTCTTAACTGAATGAGGTCATTTTAAGGTCTTTAATCTACAATCTTTTTATTATTCGGCAAACTATATCTTAAAGAAATATTTTGCATATAATTGCTCATAATGATTACATGAAAAAGCTCATGTTCTATGCTACAATATATGTTTCGAGCATATTTTATTTCGTGTTCTTATGTATACATTACATCTTCTGTATCAGTTAGTTCATTTATCATTATCTTTCTTGGGTTCCAACTCTTTTACAATGGTATTTGGGTACTCGTATTTGTGAACGTTTGTATTCATCTATTGTTACGTGTCGTATCACCTCATATCCCGCATCTTATTAGAAACCTAGTCAACTATCCTAGTCCCATAGTAGAGTGTATTTGAGCAAAAAATCATATAATATTAGGTTTGTAAGTATGTCTTTATCTCCAGCTAATCACGACCTTTATCAAAACAAATTTTACATCAGAGTTCAAAACAAAAATATGTACTACCTTACCTTCTAGATCCATCATCACACAATCATCATCTCCATACATCACTTACCAAACTCAAACACACTTACACTTCTCGACACTTCTCAACTTTCATTTTTCTTATGCTTAATCTCTTTTCTTAGGGTTCACTTTTGTCAATTTTTCATATTCAAAACTTCCGACTTTTCTAAAAATTCAATTCTTCTTTTAATGCAAACATCTCCAAAGTTGACACATCTCATTGTGCTCTATACTAATCCCACTTCACCTACCTTCTAACTACGACTCATCCTAGACGGACTTACTCTAACCTTTTATTGACCCCATCGAGAATCATTTTGTATGAGTTCTCAGCTTGCCCACTGTTCTATGGGTATAAGAGCATAGAATAAAAATTCTGGATTTTATTCTCGATACACAAATTCTGGATGAGCTTCCCATCAAAACTGGTCCCATTATCAGCCACAAGTTTGTATGGGTATTGGTAACGGGTAATAATTTGTTTCTTGTTGAAAGCCTTTGTATTTTTCATAATGATTGCGATAAGTGGCATGACTTCGTTCAATTTTGAAAAAATGTCTATTGCCATTAGAGTGTATCTTAGATTTCCTTTCGCTCACGGAAGTACCCCAATAACATCCATTCCCCACTGGGCAAATGGAAAAACTACTAAATTGCAACCATGTCCTAAGTAGGTTGTTGGATTATTGGTGAGAATATCGGGCATTTATCACATCTTTTTACATAATCTGTTGCGACGACTTGTATCCAGCCTGTGTGAACCCTGTGTGATCCTTCGTGAATTTCATGTAGTAGTTCCCTAACCTCTGTGGGGTGAACATACCTAAGATACATGCCCATAAATCTATGCCTATAAAGAATATCCTACTCAGACAACTAGAAAATAAAAACCTTCCTCTATATTCTTATAGGATCCTTCTTTTGTTAAGGAACATTATTATCTTTTTAACAAACAAGAACTTTCCTCTCTTCTTCTATTGAAACTCATGTGGCCAAAGTAGCTAGAGTATTGGCATGAGAAATTTGGGATCAAAATGACTTGATTAATGGTGAATTCTCAGTGGCCCTCTTGAGTTATTACTCCATCCTTCTAGATTTGGCTTGATACTACCCATACATTTCCTCAACCAACAGTTGAGAGTTGGTATTTACTCGGATTCACTTGACTCAAGTTCTTTAGCAACTCTTATGCCAAATAGAATGGCCTCATATTCTTCTTTATTGTTCATGATTATAACTCCAATCTGATTAATCTTTCAACAATAGTTTTCGATGTATCTATCAATACAACACTAATGCCTAAAACATTTTTATTGGTTGCCCCATCCACAAATAATTCCCAAACTCCATCACACGGGTGAGAATTTGGATCTTCGTCTCTTCTTTAAACTTAGTGATAAATTCTATAATAACTTGGCTTTTAATTGCTATCCAGGGTTTATAAATGATATGGTAGTGATCGAGATCAACGTACCATTTTGCTATCCTTCCAGATAAATCGGCCATTCGAAGTACGGATTGTATCTGGTACTTGGTATAGATGAGTATTGAATAGGAATGGAAGTATTGGGAAAGTTTCCTAGAAGCAATGATGAGAGCATATGCCAATTTCTCTCTAGATTGATATTGGGTTTTAGCCGCAACTGGAGTTTGTTCGCAAAGTATATAGGCTGCTGCTCTGCCCTTTCTTCTTAGAATATACAGCGCTCACTGCATTCTATAAAATGGCAAAGTAAACTACAAGGATATTACTTTTGCGAGGCATTGTTAACTTTAAAACATTCTAAAAGTATGAATTAAATGATTAAATTCCCTCTGACATTGTTTTATCCACTTAAATTTCCTTTTTCCTTACATAGTTGTAAATAATACTTTACATTTATCAGTTGATCTGCTGATAAAGCGATTGAAGCTGTCGCGTCCCCGAATCCCAAGCACCCAAGACCCGGGTTTGCGAGTGTGTTAC
>MKEJ01060619.1:0-16890 GCA_001753735.1 Embelia ribes
TTTAATATATTACAATTTTTTTACAAAAAGTGATATCATATAATAAATTAATTTATTTTTTAAAAAAATTGAATACAATATTATTACTATATTGTAAAAAGGAAGTTACTATATTTTGATACAAAATTATTATATTTTTAAAACGAGTTTTTATTCTGTAGGTATAAGACTTGTACCAAATTGGGGACCTTAAATGAGAATCCGGATTAGAGATTTGATTATATTTAATTAATCATAGAGTGTCAAAATACAGTAACTCCATTTGTACAATATAATAACAATAAAAATATTTTTAATACTTTCAATAGAAATAAGTGTTGTAGTCAATATATTATAATTTTTTTATAAGAAGTGATGTCATATAATATATTAGTTTTTTTTTAAATTAAAATATAACATCGTAACTATGTTGTAGAAAATAAATTACTATATTTTGATATAAATTTTTATATTTTTAAAATGGATTAATTTTTGTGTAGCTATGAGAATTGTACAGAAAATATAATCATATATAAATAATCACCATAAATAATTTTGAGGGTATTGAACGTTTTGATCTTGCCACGTATCAAAATCTCTTCAGATGCGAGCGCGTGGGACGCCGCAGACCGAATTGAGCATTTCTGTTTGCTACCCGAACACATGCATTATGTCCTTATTTTTAATTTAACCAGTTAGTTTCTGTTGCTCGATTTTTTTCTATGACGCTTTTGCCCTTTTGGCTTGTTGAGCAACAATTCTACTAATAATAGCATTACTACCTACTTCTCTGAAAACCTCATTTCCCATAAAATAAATTTTACTGTCTCCCTGTTATACAATTAGTCTCCCTGTTATACAATTTAAAGTGTTTAAAAATTGAACATAACAGTATTTTTGAACAAAAATAGACGATGAAAATAAGGTTTCATAGCTTGGAGTTCTTTTTTTTTTAACAATTATTTGTGACTTAATAAATAAGTTTTTGAAAAGAAAAAATTGATATGAAATGTGTGTTCATATAATTTCTAAAAAGAAAAAAATAAACAATGAGAAAGACTCGTGGAAATGCTGTAAAAAATCACTTTTCTTTGTCTACATTCAAATTTCTAGATTTATGTTTATTTTTGAAATTTTGTATAAGAGATTACCTTTTATTTCGTTGGACCATACATCGGTTTTTCGTAAGGTATTCAATTTTCATAATTAAAGATCATTCATTAATCACATTGACTCTGATGCGATTAATGTTTTGGTGTTAATAAAAATTAATGTGTTTGTCACAAATCGAGGTTTAAAATATTTAAACTTTGATTTGTTGTATTTGAGCCAAATGACTATAATTGACATACAATTATAGTAAATAGAATGAGATGACACCAATAAGAGGCAAAGTTCTTATAAATACATGCATCCAAACATGGTGTTAATAGTTTGACCAATTTTAATGTGAGACGGAATAATTTAGTAGACAAAAATGAAAATTTATAAAATTTGAAAGATATAATAGAGTATTAAATATGATATGTATATCCATCAAATAATGTTAGTAATCAAGTTTTGACTTGTATAATTTACACTGATTCACACATTGTTATTCACATTGGGATTCATATTTCTCGGTATATCATATTTTACGGAGTTTATCTTAAAAAATATCATTGAAACTTTAAAAGTATATAAAAACAATTATCAACTATTATATGCATCTTAAAGTGCATATAAGAAGGTAAGGCTAATACAAACCATAAGGCTATACCATAATAAATCATAATAATAGTGTATCTCAATGACGTTTATAGCAAAAGTTCAATGTCGACTAATTGAGTAAATACAAATCTTTTTATAGCAAAAGTTCAATTAAAATCTATGTGTAATAACTTCGTTGAAAAATCTTCCCCAAAACTCCATTCATATTTATATTTCAAATTTTTTTTTTAATTTTGTTAAAGAGTCTTTACAGCAATTGGCATTTATGTCCAGTTTAAGTAAAATTTTCCAAAAAAAGCAAATAAACTAATTGAGGCCCAAAACGTTATTAAGAAATGAGAACGAGGGCAGTATCGTCCACAAACGGTCCATCACTATGACGTGGACAGACGAAACCGTCCGTCTCCCTCACATGCGCTTTTTCACTCTATATTCCAACTGCATATATATAGCTCATCAGTCTCACATTTTCCACTCGGTTCTCTCCCTCTCCCTCCCTCCCTCCCTCTACAATGTCTGAACACGGCCGTGGCCGTGGACGCGGAGGCGGTGGCGGCGGTCGAGGTCCTCAGCCGGGGCAAGGAAGAGGACGAGGCTCCGGCGCTGCTCCGGCGGGCTCTTCATCGTCTTCATCACTCAGTGGGGACCTGGAGCAGAAGCTCACTCTGCAGCCGGCGCCGGCCGGTGAGGTGGCAGGTAGGCAGCCTCCGTCGTCGGCGAAACCTGTCAGGCCGCCGCTGAGGCCGGGGTACGGGACTATGGGCAGCAAGTGCGTCATACGAGCCAACCACTTCCTGGTGGAGGTGGTCGACAAAGATCTCCACCACTACGACGTGAAATCTCTCTCTCTCTGTTTTTTTAATAATCTCTCTCTCTCTCTCTCTGTTTATATATATATTGTTATGTATAGATATAGATATAGACTGATTTTTCTGTTGATTTATTGCAGTTTTCTCTTTATAGATACTTTTTGTTCTTATATTTTCTCTTTGAGTCTTTGCTAGCATGTGCTTAGTCAATGTGGCTGCGATGACGTGATTTGAAATTTGATCTAATCATTGGATAAGCATGTTATTTGAGCAGATGTGCTTGGCTACTCTGTTTCACTATATATACTCTGTATTTGTATGTATAGAACTGTAGATTCATTTTCCTGCTGATTTGTTGCAATTTTCTGTTAAAACTTGTTATTTTTATGTAGATTTGCTTGGCGACAGTGTTTCACTAAATATATTATCCGTGTTTGTATATTTGTATGTATAGATTCGTTATCCTGTTCATATATTGCAATATTTTGTTAAAACTTGTTGTAGTTGCGATTATTGGCTTGCCTTCTGTGTTTTGCCGAATATATTATCTGATTTGCATATTTGTATGTTTAGATTCATTTTCCTGTTGATTTATTGCAATATTTTGTCGTTAGCAACATCTTCGTATCTTATTTCGATCGAGTCTCTGTGAGAATGTGTTGAGTCCCTCTTATGACTTGTTTTGATCTAGTTATTGAAGAAAACGAATTACATATACACAGATCTCCTTGCTACAATGTTTGGCAAAATATTGTCTCTATATTTTTTTAGTTTGCATGTATATTTTTTTTTAATTCTCTGCGAACATGTATTTAGTCCTTGTTTTGAGGTGTTTTCATCTAATTATAACACCAAATTTGTTATACATGTACGCATATTTGCTTTGGTGTGGTGTTTGGTTAAATATAATCCATATATCTGTATGCATGCATATGCTTATTTTCTTGTTAATTTATTGCTTTGTTTTCTCTCTAGAGACTCTTTGTTCTTATATTTTCTTTCTATTCCCGGCAAACATATATTTGGCTCCGGTTTGACTTGTTTGAACTAATCATTGCATAAAACGTGTAATGTATGTGCAGATTTGCTTTGTGGAAGTGTTTGGCTAAACATTTTCTCAGTCTTTGTGTATCGTGATGTTTAATTTTATTTCCTGTTGATTTCTTGGCTTGTACTTATATCTGTATCCTTTGTATAAAGTGGTTTTTCTCCGCATCATTTTTCTAAATTGCCTTGAGCATGTATTTAGTCCATGTTATAGCATGTTTTGATCTACTCATCGGCATACGAAACGTGTTACATTGGCTAATAAAGCTATGTTGCCTGTATTTGTATATAATTACATATGTATTGCAGCATCAGTACCTTGTGTAGGTTTAAATTTGTTTTTCTTGTTGAGTTATTGGTATTATCTATATCTTTGAATCGCTGTGAACATGTATTAGTTGCTGTTATGAGTTATGACAACTTTGATCTAATTATTACAGAAAATGTTTTGTGTTTATTTACTTTGTTCTATATATTATTCTGTTCTATAATCTCTGTATTTGTAGATCTTATATGTTTAGGCACCTTATGTTTGTTTAAATTTATTGAACTGCTGACTTCTTCGTTTTAGCCTTTTCCTCTTTTCACTCTCTGTCTCAAGAGGTTTATGTTGTTATCCTTTCTTTGGAATCTCTCTAAGCATATATCTGGTTCTCGTTTTAACATGTTTTGACCGAACAGTGCACATCATTTATTCTGTATGTGGATTTGCGTTGCTATAGTGCCCATCTAAAATTGTGTTATCAATTTAGGAATATTTGGAGTAATAGTAATAATTAGCTATCTAAGCCTTGTTTTAGTGAATCATGCGTCATTGACAGATGGTAGCATGACTTAGCGGCTCCTGAACCGTAACTAATAGCTTTTTGATGGAAAGTTGTTAATAAAAAGTAATTTTATGCCGGAGTGAAGCTTGATAGGTTTTGCTATGACTGTAAGTTTGTAGCCAGGTGTATTTTAATTTCATCCTGTTTGCAAGTTAGTGTCTATTATAATTTGTTGCTTTTATTTGTCTCCATGCAGACTTACATAGTTATGGTGCTTGGTTGAAACACTTGTTAGCCAAATTGAGCATATTTACGTAAATGGTGCTTTGTTTAAAATTGTTAGCACATTATAACTATTACTCAACAAGAGAAGAATGACAATGAAGTGATCCATCATCCATGATCCTGCTGGTATCATGGTTTACTTTTTGCTTCCTACACAAATATCTGTTACTGGATTATCTTCATATCCTTCATTTTGAATAGCTCTTAGCATGCATTAGACTCTGTTATGACATGATTAGATCTAATCCTTGTGAAAAGTGTGTTATGTATATGAATATTTGTTTCAGTATAGTGCTTGGATAATGCTGTTCAGCCTATTTTATGAATAAAATTAGCTACATTGAGCATATTTTAGAGGATGATGTTCTCTTTAGTGCTAGTAGCATGAATTAGCTGCTGCTGGTGCCACAGCTTCGGATTGGTAAGTAACAAAACAGGGATTTGTTCATTTCCGTAATTAGCATCATGTTCTGATGAGTATCACTGTCCTTACCATAATGCTTCAATCTGTGCACAAAAAATTTCTGTTCTCATATCACCACCTTTTAATAAATAGGAGAATACCTCATCGGGTTAAGAGACTAATGTTGCATCTGTTGATATCTCAGAGGAAATCAAACTTATGACTACCACATTCACATCTTAACATAGCGTATTTTATTCTGTAATTTTATGGATTTTATTGTGTTTTCATTATTATTTTCTACTACTTTAAGAAGCTTATCATTACTTTTCTCAATACAAGTAACATTGTTCAGTTGACATAGTCAGTCAGTTTCTTCTTGGCACGATTTTGTCATAGTTTTTCCATGTGTAGAAGTTTAAGGTTGCTANNTGGATTGTTTTTTTTTTTTTAAATAAATTTTTAGATTGTTAAAAGGGGAAAAGAAACCATTTACTTTTAAATTTGTTATATGCTTCAATTGAAGAGTGTGAACTGACATATGCATTGTCTAATGTCCATGTTAAATTAGTTATTTGCTTTAAATTCTTAGATTTACTTAGCTTAGTATATCCTGTCCAGCTTCTGTTTGTAATATTCACAATTGTACATCTATGGTTTAGGTGACAATATCCCCTGAAGTTACATCGAAGAAAGTCTGCAGGGAAATAATGTCTGAGCTGGTGAAAATCAACCGGCTGTCTCAATTGGGTGACAAGAGGCCAGCATATGATGGAAGGAAGAGCTTTTATACTGCGGGACCATTGCCTTTCACATCTAAAGACTTCGTGGTTAAGCTATTTGACAAAGTTGAAAAGGCCAGGTAAGGCCTTTTGCTTTTGTTTTGTTGATCTATACATTTTAATGTAGTGAGTTATACTAAAGAGGTATCGTATCTTTGATATTTGTGGGTTACGTCTAATTTTCTTTGGCCAAATACATTTTATTGAACATGAAGTGAAAAATAAAGAGTAGCGCTACATCATAAAATGCTGAAGTTGTTGGCCTTGTGTTACTACAAACTACTTCTAATATGATATGTGCCAATATTTTCTGATAATTTTTTGTAGCAAATAGCCATTGTCTTTGGTAGGCTTAGAGTAAAATGCCATTCTTTTTACAGTTTTAGAAGAGAGCGGGAATTTAAGGTTTCAATCAAGTTTGCTGCCAAACATAATGTTCATCACTTGCAAGAATTTCTACGTGGTAGGCAATTTGATGCACCCCAAGAAGCCATACAAGTACTTGATGTGGTTCTTAGATCAACACCTTCGGAAATGTAAGACTCAGATGTTGGACATTTTATGCCTTTTTTGACTTCTTGTTTGTAGAATTTCCTCTACGAACATTTTATGGCAGATGGAAAAAACAGCTGAAAACCTTAATCTATTGACTGCAGTAATGTTGTGGTGGGAAGGTCATTCTTCTCCCCAAAACTGGGTGAGAAAGGTGAACTTGGAAATGGGGTGGAGTACTGGAAGGGGTTCTACCAAAGCCTTCGACCAACTCAGATGGGCCTTTCCCTTAATATTGGTATGATATCTCCAATTGTTGGCTTTACTTGTTCATTTTACCTACTAAGTTCAAATGGTTAATTTTGCTGTTGGTTTGCTCTACTTTGGTTTTGCTCTTAACTTTAATCTTGCGATTTTTGTCGCTCAGATATGGCTGCCACATCATTTTATGAACCCATTTTGGTGTCGGACTTTGTGTTGAAATATTGCAATGTTAGAGATATTTCTAGGCCATTATCAGACCAGGATCGGATCAAGGTATGCTAGTGTTTTATTCACTTTTATTACATTAAAGTTGCATGTCATGGGTTCACCCCTGATCTCTTTTATGCTATTCCCAGATTAAAAGAGCTCTGAAAGGTATAAGGGTAGAACTTTCTCACAGGGAAGATGGAAAGCAGCACAAAATATCATCTGTGTCGTTGCAACCAATGAACCATTTAACGTGAGCAAGTTATCTTTACTTCTTTATTACTGTAAAAAAATTTATAATGAGGGTATTCATTGTTATAAGCAGTCATGAGGTACAAGTCTGCTGATGCAAATTAAGCTTGAGAGTAGCTTATGTAGATAGGAAAATACAGAAAAGGATTATCTTTTTCATTGTTAGAGATATTCCCCGGTTGAGTAAAAAATTTGAGTACAGGACATTTTTGTGTTTTCTCAGATAGGAGCTGTGGATAAGTTCCCCGTGTATAAGTTGGACTTTAATTACCAAAAGATATCTACAACAGCAACAATCAAGTCCATGTTCTCATTAATGTTGTTTGTTGTTTTACTTAAAATTATCATTCAAATTAAGCTCTTGTATCATGATGATGTTTATTGAGTAGTCATAGAGAGAATCGATGGCAAACAGTAATACCTTTAATTACTCTGCAATTGTACATGTTTAATTTTGTACAGTAGATGTTGCCCTTGATCGGATTGTTATTTAGTTACTTATGTGTTGGTTGCTATGCTTTAGATGTATCACTTGTTCTTGTCTTGGGTGACCATCATTTATATGTAACAGGCAACTTTTTATTGATTTTTTTTTCTTTTAATAACTTGCATGTTCTAAGTACTTAATGTTTCTGTATCTTTTACATGGTTGCTTTCCTTTGCAAATAGGTTTGCTCGTGATGAATCCAGTAAACAGACAACAGTTGTCCAATACTATCGTGAGAGATACGACATTCACCTTAAATTCCCTTACTTGCCTGCACTTCAAGCTGGAAATGATTCGAAACCTGTGTATTTTCCAATGGAGGTTAATTTCTTACTCTAACTGAATTTTGAATTTTTCAAAGCTATCTTGATTCTTACTTTTCACTTGTATTTTGGGATCTACAGCTTTCGAAGATTATTGATGGACAGAGATATACCAAAAAGTTGAATGATAGGCAGGTGAATGCACTGCTGAAGGCGACTTGTCAACGGCCCAGCGATAGAGAGAGAATTGTCACTCAGGTAAGAATTTTTCGGATCAAATTTTTGTCTTATGTTTTCTAAATGTTGGATTTTAGTTGTCAAATAGAATAAATATCATTGTGCATTTCAATTAAGTCGTACGTAAGTTTTTATATAAGTTGATACCAGTTGGCCAGTTTTGACATCTTTGAATGGTGGTTTTCTGCTGCAGATTGTTGGGCATAACAATTACAACAGCATGAAGCTTGTTAATGAATTTGGGCTTCGGGTAAAGGATGGAAATACTTCCATTGATGCTCGTGTTCTTCCAGCTCCAATGGTAATTCCAAGTCACTGTTTATTCTACATACAAAGTTTTTTTTTTTCCTTTTTTTTTTGACAACTTTGAGTTCCACCTCCATGATTTTGCAGCTCCGATATTTAGGTACACAAGAGGTGCCCCGAGTGGGAGCTTGGAATATGATAGACAAGGTATAATAGGTCAACACTTGGCTGCTTTCCTTTCTTTCTGTTTTAGACCCATCATTTCACAGCTTTAAGCCGTCAAGTCTTAAGTTACTGGTTTACATACTCCTGTTTAACTTAATACATGCTCTTCTGTCTTCTAGTAGTCAAGCTGTAGTTAGGATGCATGTTGTACTAGCTTGTGGATCATGAATGGTCTCATGATGTCCCACGGACAAAAATGTGGGATGACGGGGATTGCTTTGTAAGACTGATTACTTTCCCACCTTTAATAAAATTTACTGTACCTATATTCCCTAAGAAGTTTGCTAGCATTTACACACCCATTAGGTAGACTGTTACCAACCTGCCTCTACATTTTAGAGGTCTTTCACCTCTTCTTTTCAATGTTTTGAATTCTCTTTCTTTCCAAATTCTATTGTTTCCTCATAGAATCTGCTGTACAGAAAATGGTGAATGGTGCGAAGGTTGAGTTTTGGACATGTGTGTGTTTTGCTTCACGGTGGAATCAAGATGGTGTCGGCAGGTTCTGCAATGATTTGCTGAACATGTGCAGGGGTAAAGGAATGGTATGTTTTCTCATTCAACTTTGTGATCAGTCTCAGAATCTGTATTGAATTGTGGATTTGACATTTGAGCGGTTGTTTTTATTTTACAAGGATTTCAATCCTATGCCATTGCTTCCTGTACGTATTGCACCACCTGCTCAAATTGAGAGGACTCTTGTTGATATTCACAAACAATCTGAAGCAAGGCTAGCAGGGCAGGCAGGGAAACAGCTTCAGATGTTAATTGTCATTTTGCCAGATAGTACTGGGTCTTACGGTAAGTCAAACACCGCTGAAACTTATAATTATAATTGAGTCTAATACTTTTATGGTGCATCTTTAGAAGAAATGCTGCATCTTCCCTTTTATAATTTAATAATATCCCTGTACTGAAGAACTTTTTGACTCTTCGGCTCTTCAATGAAAATCCACACATCCACATTATGGAGTTTCTTTGATGTACAACCATCTTAATTGGTTAATATGTAATACAGGAACTATTAAGCGTGTGTGCGAAACAGATTTAGGAATCATATCCCAATGTTGTCAGCCCAAGCAAGCAGCAAGGCCCAATAATAAGCAATATCTTGAAAATGTGGCTTTGAAGATTAATGTGAAGGTCTGTTTCCTTTTTGTATCCAGTTTTACTTCCTGATTTCTCATATATGTTGGTCTGATTTCTTCTTCTCGGATTCGAGCTCTTGGAAGGCTGGTGGACGGAACGCTGTACTGCAATGTGCTATTGATAAAAAACTTCCTTATGTAACTGACATGCCCACAATTATATTTGGAGCTGATGTTACTCACCCTCAACCAGGGGAAGATTCTAGTCCCTCTATAGCTGCGGTAATGTCACCATGTTCTCCTGTTTGCAATCTGTTTGTTTGCTCACAGCTAACTTTGCTTACTGCAATGGTGGATTTGTTATACAGGTGGTGGCTTCGATGGATTGGCCAGAGGTAACAAAGTATAGAGGTTTGGTGTCTGCACAACGTCACAGAGACGAAATTATCCATGACCTTTATAAAGTTACTCAAGATCCCCAGAAAGGAGAAGTTAAAGGAGGAATGGTCAGGTAAATTACAAAAGGCCGGGTTGATAAGGTTTTCATTTGAACCATCTCTTGCTATGAGTTCCTTCTAAAATTAGGAAACTTATTTGTTAAAAGTTCTCCCAGTACGATTCCTATTTCAAATATTTTTCTGGTAAAAGACGGAAATTCCCATCTAGAAACCCTACCTCTCGTGCATATTTTCTTACTAGAATGTAGCTTCTTCTGTATTCATAACTAGCGTGTAGCCAATGAATTGTACGGGTTGTGTGGAATTATTTTTTTTAAATTATTGGATCTAAATGTTAATCATGTTATTTTATACTTTTTTTCGTTATTATCTTCAGTATTATATTTGTTCTTGATTTATTTACTATATCATTGCTGGGTAATTTTTCTTTTCCACTCTTTCCATAATAAATTTAAAAAATTACCATGCGTATTTTACTCAAATATCATGAATTTAATATATAAATTTTGCATGACAAATTTTATATTAATATATTATCATAAACATTTTAATAATATATAAATTTTATAAATTATTTTTTTTTTAATCGTAATCTTTATCTTATCATAAACTTTTAATAATATATAAATTTTATAAATATATTTTTTTTAAATTGTAATCTTTATCTTTTTATTCCAATTGAAAGCTGATCATGGTATATATTTTATTTGTTTTATAATAATATATGTTTAGTGGAATTTATTATAATAATATTTTCAAATAAATTAATATAATTTTAATAAATATTATTTTTCAAAAAGTTTTAGTTTGGTGGAATTGCATTATGTTACGTTTTATTATTCAAAAATCCTAAATTTATGGGACATATGCCAATTAATTATGCGGATATTAATTACAAATTAGGACAGATCTAAAGGGACAACTTTTACATAATTCTCCAACATAAATAAATTTTTTCATTTTTTTTAATAAATAATTTTTTACCTTTAAATTGATATTGACATGCATAACTTTCCAACATAAGCACAATTAATGATTTCAAAATAATAAATTTTATCCTTTTGCTCCAATTCATAGAGTCGTTTTGGCATATTTTTAAATTTTTTTTTATATTTTCAAGAAAATTAGGTTTAATGGAACCATATTATGGTAATATTTTCAAATAACAAAAATAATTTTAATAAATTCAATTATTCAAGAAGCTTAGGTTTGATAAGGTTATATTATGACAAATTTTATTTCTAAAAATCCTAAATTAATGGGACATGTGACAGTTAATTATGTTGATACTTATCGCAAATAGATCAAAAATAGTTGAATGAATAACTTTTATATAATTTTACAATATAAATAATTTTATTTTTTTAAAATTAAAATTTTTATCCTTTTGTTACAATTTATAGAGTCAGTTTTTGTTTTTGTGCTATAATTATATGTTTTATATGTATTAAAGATGAATAGGTTTAGAAGATTCAGTGATTGGTAATATTTTCAAATATAATAATATAATTTACTAAATTTTATTATTCAAGAAGTTTATGTTTGGAATTCTATTATAATAGGTTTTATAAGTTATGATTCTTAATGATATTATTTTTGAAAAAAAAAATATATGGCATCTTTTATTTTAAATTTTCTTTTCCTTTGTTTTATGATTTTAGTTTTTGTGGATTCATATTATAATATTATAATAATACTTTTAGAAAAAAATAATTTGTATTAGATTAATTTTGATTTTGGTGGAAGTCCTATTACGATTATGTTTCTAAAAAGATAATAGTAATTATGATAATATTTCCAAGATTGATATGTATGTGTATATGTAAAGATGGCGAAGATATAATATTCTTTTTTCCCTAGATTTTGATTACTAAATTTAAGAAAATATGTGTTAAAAAGCTACGCAACCACTTATTAAAAAAAACACGCAACCACTTGTCAAATTACTATGAAGTCACATGTCGCGATTAGAACGAAAGTAACATAATGCTCAACTTTTATATTAGTAAGGAATTTGTTTCCTTTTCCGCAGGGATCTATTGATTGCGTTCTGGAAATCAACTGGTCTTAAACCTGGTAGAATCATATTCTATAGGTGAGTTCTCTTTACCAATAAGCAAAATGTTAGTTGTTGTGCCCGCTACCATCACCCTGTCCAAAATCAGAAGATGTTGGAGAGAAGGTCAACATTTTACTTGTATCTTTAACACATATTACAGACTTCTTTTATTTGCAAAATAACATGTTAGCTCTGTTTCTCTGCCTTGGAGTTAGAGTAAGCGATGTTATAATCTTCAGCACATATATTTGCAAAATAACATCGTAACTCTGTTTTTCTGCCTCAGAGATGGAGTTAGTGATGGCCAGTTTGGTCAAGTGTTGCTAAATGAGGTAGATGCTATTCGGAAGGTACATTTTAAGTTGAGGAGTGTTAAAACTGTCCTTCAAGAACAAAATAATTCTGCTTTCAAAACCATCTTTATATTTGAATTTTCTCAGTCAGTCAAATTATTAACTAACTGATGATGTTGTCTTTGTCAGGCTTGCCTCTCACTGCAAGAGAACTATCTGCCACGAATTACATTTGTGGTTGTTCAGAAGAGACACCACACCCGACTCTTTCCTGCACAGCACAATGATCGCAACTCAACGGACAGGAGTGGGAATATATTGCCAGGCATTCCCTTTGTTTATCATTCTAAAATATATATTCTCTTAAGTTCTAAAATAATACTTTCATATTTGGAACACTTTATATTTGACGTTTAGGTACAATTGTGGACACTCAGATATGTCACCCTTCTGAGTTTGATTTCTACCTCTGCGGCCACGCGGGTATTCAGGTAACTTGACCTCAGCTAGCTTAAGACTTTCCTAGATATTGGCACTAACTTGTTCCTTAATATGGAGAAAAATCATGCTTTTGAGTACGGTTATTAGTGTATAAACTGCATCAAGTCAATAGTCGCTTATAGATTGTTACTTTTTATCTAGTTGACTCCCCAAATTTCAAAGTACCAAAAATATACTTCTTGTTTGAGCAGCCAAACTAAGTTTGCTTGTATAAGTCATAACCAATCTAGGGAATGTGCTACAATTATGCAGTTTAATAACCAATGATTTATGGCTTGTTTATCAGGAATTTGTTATAGAAGTAGCAGTCTAACTTGTTTATTGTGTACAGGGAACAAGCAGGCCTACGCACTATCATGTCCTGCACGATGAGAATATGTTTACAGCTGATGGGTTACAAATGCTGACAAATTACTTGTGTTACACGTAAGTTTCTTTAGCTCATAATTTATGTTTCTTTTGTCGCAGCAACTCTTATATGATTTTGCTTCTTTTTTTTCAGATATGTTAGATGCACTCGTTCAGTCTCTGTAGGTATGTGTTCCATCAGGCAACATCTTGATTTTATACTTTCGTAAAGCTTGAACAATTAAGATATTATTTAGCCTTTTTTTTTCTTTGTGCTCATGAGTCTTATTAATTCTGGAGTCTGGAGGATTTTCATTGCTGATTCGGTGTTTAAATTGACCATCTGGCAGCTCCTCCTGCCTATTATGCTCATCTGGCAGCATTTCGTGCTCGCTATTACTTAGAGGGTGGCCCATCTGAAACTGGATCAACCAGCGGTGGTGGTGGTGGTGGTCGGGGTACAAGGGAGAGGGTGGCTGAGATCTGGGAACTTCCTATGATCAAGGACAACGTTAAAGATGTTATGTTCTTCTGCTAATTACTCCGTTCCTTCAATCTCTCACTCTTTTTCTCCTGAGATAGACATATGTTGAGCATTGATACTCTTTTTTTGTGTTCTGTGGCCTTTGTGCCTTCTGTTCTCTTATAGCTGAGTTGTTGCTTACATTTTGATTTGGGATGTTATTCGTAGTTGAAACTGGTTCGCATTTTATGGCTGCTCTTTTGATTGTTGATTTCTTATTTTTTAAAATGTGAATACTGCTACGCTTAGGACAGGGTCCGTTCTTAACTGAGCTCAATAAAGTGTTGTCACATTTCAACGAATGTGATGATGGGTCAAAATCTCATTACAGTGCTTGCATGTCTTTTTCAATCGATATAATTACCAAATTTCTCATTCTTTATTTCTTTGATATAGTTGACCTTGGATTCTTTTTCTCAAATTTATTTTAGTACGTAAAGCAATTTTCTATATGCGCTAGCTTATTAATAAAATTAAGTACATCTGTTGTGTTGCTTTCTTCATTTTATAAAATTTCTTTAAGCTTTTGATTATGGAAACATTTCAAATATGCCAACACCAGAAGAAGTTACATGCTTCTAGCTATTTTCAAGATTAAGGCTAAAAGTTTATTAAGTATCATGATGAAAAAAACTTTTTTTTTTTGGTACAATGAAAAAAAAAAGAACGAGCAAAATGCTTTCATACCCTTGAAAATTTTTTGTTCTATTTTGAATGGAAGAAAATGCTTGATCGATATATTAGCCATGTGATGATTTAACTGAGTAATTAATTGTTTTAATTACATTAGTCATAATTTGAGGCCTCGTCCTTGTTGTTATCGTTAGTATGTGCCTTCCATTTTTTCCCTTTATCATGCCAAAAACATTTTGAAATTCGAGGGCCAAGAAAATTGGGTCCAAGGTGGACGCCTAGTTTGTTTTATGATTAACGCTCCGTCGTGTGTGAGTTTCGTTTATTGTCGCCAAGATGATGATTAACATGATACACACTGAATAATATTTGGAGGAACCGTGTGCTATTTTTGTGCTTTAAATTCTCCGACCTTAGATTTGGATTTGGAAAAATAATAAAACATAATTTCAAATATAACCACTTTTCACAATAATAAAATGTAAATCTTTACATGCACAACAATGAAAACCACACCATAGCGAAATGATATTTGAGAAAATGAAAAGCAAAAATCACCATGACAACAAATAAGAAATCAATTAAAACGAGGAAATACCACCATAAGATTATAACTAAACCAAGGAAAAAAATGGAAAGCTTATAGATCCACGTTACATTCTGTCCTCTTAAACTTCTTGGGAGCGGAAAAGTTAACCAAAATGGGCGAACAATAAACCTTCAATTTCTTATGCCCGGATTCCCACATCCCAACCTTGAACCTTACTCGAGCCCTCATTTTAACCTCTAGCTCAACTTCTCCTGATGTCCGCTGTAGCTTGAAATCCCTCGCAACCACTCCAAACAGCTCAGCATCTCGAGCCACGAGGTTTGCCCCTAAATAAGTCACATTCCTACATGGTTGGTAAAAAGGGCTCAACTTCTCCTTTGCCAAAGTGACATCATTGTAGATCACATAGACATCGATTTTGTCGTAATACAATGACATCTTGGAGTTAGGGTTGTACGCCCTAACCTCAAAATTAAACGTCGCATTAAGGTGGTTTTTGCTCATATTAAACCCACTGATCGAGCTATCTTCGATGGTGTAAGTAAGGTTTTTAGGCCTAACAACTAGCCATGTTATGAGCACGGCTAAGCCGAACAGGATGATTATGGTTAGGAACACGATGGCTGTGGTTCGGACTAGTTTGGAGTGACGTGGCTGTGATAAAGGAGGGGGCCTTGCAATGGCCATGTTATTTTGGAGATTGGTGGTCTCCAATTTACGAAGGCTATGGCTAGAAAATTATAGGGCTCATTTATACACACAAAAAAGATGAATTAACCACCCAACATTATAGTGCTGTACTAAAGAGGTGAATATATAATTCCTTTCTAATCCTTTTCTTATATTTCCTTGGTTGGGAAAAGTATATACTTGGCTCCCATGTGAGGGTAAAGGGAGGGATTAGGATCGGATACCAAGCAATCCTTTAAAAATTCTCCTATGCAACTATATATGCTTATAATTTCGAAGTCCAAGAATTCGTTCTTTCGCACTATCTGCCTACGTATTCATGCTGTCGTGTTAATACAGTGCGACTTTTTGAACTATTAGACTTTTGTCTGCGCGTCTAGGTAATAAGAGTTCGACATAGATTCCTAATTTCCGGCCCAAGCCACCAATCAAAGCTTGTCAAGTTTCGTCCATAATTTGGGGATTTGGATTGATTTTAGATTTGGTTAATTGAAAGGAATACGTTAATTTATAACCATTTTCTCTTTTATACTAAGTTTGAAATAGCACTTTTTTTTTTTGTTAGGAAACAAAGAGTTGAAAAATTAATATTAAAGATTGCATTTTAACTGTCTTCCAATACATTATTTTATTCTTGTGCTCATCTAAATTTTAATTAAAAGTTGGTTATAAATTTCAAGTGGACAAAAATGGAAGCACCAGAATTGGATATTGGGCTCCATAGCCCTCAGTCTGGGCCTTACTAGCTTATAACTGGCTAATCCATCACAACCCATCATGCTCTTTTTTGGTTTATACTTTTGAATTTTTAAAAAGGGGAAAGATATACGAAAACCAAAATCCGAAATTTGTGATTCTGACCATGCCTTTAGTGTAAGAATTTTTTGTGGAAAAATAGATCAAAAGAAAAAAAAAAATTCTTGAATCCATGATAAGGGAAAATAAGTTTCACGCAATAAAAGTACAAGGAGTTTATTGTTACTAATAAAATTACAGTAGTTGAATTGTGATCCAGAGCAAAATACAAATGCCCAAAGTGAAATTTATCCAAAACAATTAAAGTCAACCTTATATTATTAGCGGGAAAATACACAAATTTGCTTTTCACGTTCCCCCTTTCTTCGCTCTTTAGATTTCAATTCTCTCTCTCTCTCTCTCTCTCCCCCTCTCTCTGTGAGTCTGTCTGTGCGACGATGGGTCAGATCCAGTACTCAGAAAAGTACTTCGACGATACGTACGAGTACAGGTACTTCATTGATTTCGCAATCTGTTTTTATTTTTTTATTTTTTTA
>MKEJ01060623.1:0-17649 GCA_001753735.1 Embelia ribes
AAATTAAAAATTAAGAAGGGTAAAAAATGAATAAAAATATGCAAAACACTTATATACTTTTATATGTATAAAAGTGTATTCAACATCATTATACTTATATAGTAGAGAGTTGATATATATGCCTAGTTTACTTATATTGAATGGAAGAGAGGAGGCTAGCTGCCAATAGATTCGGTGCGATAGAGAGGTGGCGGTGAGTTGGCTTCGCTATTTCTATTGTTTGGGATAATGACGAGAGAGATCGGCGGATGGTAGATTAAGATTTTTTTCTTTTTTAATTTAATTAATTCATTCATGATTTAAAAAATAAATTAAAAATTAAGAAGGGTAAAAGAGGAATAGAAATATGTAAAATACCACCGTGTTTTTATAGTATAGAGTAGATAAGTATTTAATATTGGGTTGGGTGACCACTCGATATCTCGCTCAACATACGTAACTATCTCCAAAGCTGACAATATTAGATTATGTAGCATAAATAATTATATTTTAATGAATAGCGATTTTTCTTTAATGTTATTTCTCTGTTTGCTTTAAACTAGCAGGAAAATGTAAGTTTATTAAAGGCAAGGTGGATTGGAGGGGGAAACCAGCCAGGAAGGACAAGCATGGAGGAATGCAAACTGCTCTACTCTTATTAGGTATCGAACACAAAGCATTGTTTTATTTATTTTCCAATTTTTTCACTGAGGAAATTGGTTTTCGATAGTCCATTACAGCTGAAACACAATGTCGACTTCGCCCTATGCTCTCTGTTGCACTAGTTTGAGATAATATTTTCGAATGCCAACTCAATTCGGTTGGATCTTTACATCATATTTGACCAACTTGGCGCTACTTAGTGAAATAATGTTTGTAGTTGTTGGAGAATTATATAAAAGAATAAAAAGTTGTCCTACTAACAAGCTCGAGTTTTTAGTACAACAGAAACTTAACAGTAAGTGTGAGGTGATGGCTGTTTTTTTCTGAATTTTTTGGGTGAAGGTTTAAATAATTTGGCAGAGATGTGGTCTTTTGATCTGTTATCAACCGGACGTTCACTCTGTTTTGTTTGAAACCGATTTCTCTTTACTGAACCAATAGTTTGAGAAAAAGGAGAATCCTCCATGAAAACTGGTCCAGTTATGGAATAATGTTCAAATTTTGGCAGAATAAATTGTGATCATAGTTCAACATTATTTTAAAGAAAGAAATTTGTTGCAGATATTCTAACCAAGAGAGGGGCAAAAGGCAATTCAAAGTATATTTTTCTTCCCATAGAGAGTTTCCAATGAAGTACAAAAGTGTTGTGCAATGAATATTTTAAGAATATAGACTTGGAGACATCCAAAGTTGAAATAATTCAATTGTATAGATTTTAAGGGGGGGGGTTTTCAGTCATAAGCTCCAGAGGCTTTCCTGTAGAAGAAGGTTGGTAATAATATTTCCTTCTTTTATTAAAAAAAAAAACAAAAAACTATAGACATATGTAATGCACCACTCCTATATCCAAAAGGAACTTATGAGAGAGATCGAGCTAAACCAAACCCATTCCAAGCCCAACTGAAGCCCACTTAATGTCGATCTCCGTACAAAAACTTCAATGCATAATTAAAAATTTTAAATTGAAAATACAATACCGTACTTTTTAAAGGTCCACAGGCTCCACTATTGCTATTATGGCGGGGAAAAGAGGTCCAAAATGTCAGCTTTGATCAAGAGAAAATATCTGTGCGTCCATGTTGTACAACTTTTTTCATTTGAAAATTACATATATTGATCCTTTAAACACAATAATACAATTTAACATTTTTTTTTATAAGCATACAACATTTAACATTATACTCCAACCGTTCACAAATAAATTGTACAGCCTAATCTTTTGAATGTTCAAAAATAAATTGTGCATTTAATTTTTTGGATTGGATATCCATTCGATTTAAAATTTAATAAATTATCAATATTGCCCCTTATACTCATTAGAATAAGAAAAATAATACAAAAATTTTAGGGGTAGTTAAGTAATTTAATCATTCAAAATTTTAAAAAATAGTTTTTTAGATTTTAATTTAAAATTTTGTGCAATTTTGACCGCACAATCTATTTGTAGACGGAGAGAGTAGTACTTTTACAGTAATTTAAAAAAGAGTAAAAATTTTGTACACTACATGTATACGAATTGGTATACAAACGGTGGTATAGATGAATTATACATATATATTTTTTATACTCTCATTATACACAAATAATTGTTCATATTACTATTTTGGGTATCTATAAAAAATTGCCCTTTTTATTTTAATATTGTTTAATTATTGCAAAATTAAATATAATACTAAAATTGTCTTTTCATAGTTCTTTGAGAGAATAATAGGACAAAATTTTACAAGACCATCTTGGCAATTTACATTAAATTTAAATTTTAAATCTCACCTTTCGAACTTCTTTTTAATCTTGGTGCTAATCAAGCCAAGCAATTAGTTGTAAGAGTAAGTAATTATTTGGTGTACCCTATATAGATAATATATACGTGTCATGCATATACAAAATGTTATTGTACCAATTTGTACAACGATAATGTATAAAAAAAATTTCTTTAAAAAATATGTACAACATTTGTAAGCGTTAATTCAACGAGCAACATAATCCAGTTGTCTCATTGTGATTATGTGTTGGGTCACAGCCTTGCAGTTTTAGCTTTTCAAAATAAGAAAAGCCCTGCAAAATATCAAATTGTAAACTTTTCAAATTTTGAAAAACAAAACACCGCAACATATAAAAGTGGTCCCACAAATGTTACCATCAATTTAAGAAAATTATAATTATAACTCTTCGATTTCTAATAAAACGCTTACATACCCAAACAAAAACAATACTGGCTCGCTTAAGAAACATTTCAATTACTATAATATAATTTTTTTCTTGCGGCAATGATGCAACTGGAAAATGCAACGCCCGTCTCCCACAGCGAGACTGAGGAACGAGTTCAGATGTTGGGGCTATGCATACTCCTTTTCCAGATCATTCAAACTTGCAGCCATAACATGCAAAAAACAAAATGGCTCCTAATCCGAAACCAAAATCAGAATCCTGCATTGTAAGTTTTTTTTTTTTTTAATTTACTTTTTACAAGTACAGTTCAATAGTTTATGTAAAATCTCTAGATTATACCATTGTGCTCTAGTATTTGTTAGTTCCATCCAAATAGCGCTGCAAAGGCATGGGGCTCGGCAGGGATGATGGGCAAGCCTAGCCTAGCCTAGTAAATCAGCCCGGTGATTTTAAAATAAGTAGTTGAGATTAAACAATTTCTTTTTCAATTGAATTTTATGCGAACCCGCTCTTTTATTCTAAACCACATATATAAAAATAGGCGGCCAGTATTTGCTGGGCAGGAACTAACCGTCGCTCCTACCAGGCAGCCTCCACTTTCCACAAATATACAATAGACGATCGTGATGCGACAATCATACATATTGCCGGCACTGCCAGTATCATATTCCATAGGAGTCCAACTTAGAAATCGCAGCCTTAAATTCCTTGCATATCCAACCTAAGCCAAAAGGTCCAAGTAACTCCAATTATTTCTTCCAACAAGATTATGAATCATTCAATTGCTTCATAGTAAAATGTCTCATTCAACACAATAGAGCTTCAGTTATATACGATCTAATTGTACACAACACCAGCACGATGGGAGCAAATAATTAAAACCCCTTATTTAAAGAGATACTCAATTTACAAATCCCAACCTTAGATTCCTTGCATAACTAACAGAAACAGACCCAAGGAATTATACATTTCCTGGCCAAGGGCAGAAGGTGATCACATGCTATCAGTGTCGTAGTCTTGTAGACAGTGATTTTTCAATTACTTGTCAACGACATTGTGCCAACAAGGAAGATTTGTTTAGATTAGCCATCAACACAAACAACTAGTCAGCTTCATCCAGCTAGTTAGTATCCTAAAACATATGCTCTGCAGATCCTACACAGCAATTCTCGGTTGTTGGCTTTTAAACCAGTGACTGAGATTAAAAATGTGGCCCCTCCTAAATTTAAATGAAAATTTATTTTTAATCTCAACCGCCAATTTAGAAACGGTCAAAAACCACAATGAATTTGCTTTACTTCACTAAACAGTTTTCTCAAATCAGGTATATCAAAAATCACAATTAATACAATGGTTCAAATAGAATTAGAGTTGGAGGGTAGTTTTATAGTCAATTCGATTAATAATATTTAACCCATTTGAAGTTGCGAGTAGCTCGAGTATAGTTGTTTGTCCAAAAAAATGTAAACATTTGAGCTTGACTTTAGCCAGGCTCGAGCCTTCACAATATTGGTTGAGTCAAGTTCGAGCTCATACCTAGACTGAAACCCATACGAGATCAAACTCGAGTAGGGTTGCTTCGGACTGAGCCTCGAGTATGTCTAATGCTTGAGACAACCCGGACTCATACCTCAAAACATAATAGAAGGCTCCTAATCCTTTGCAGCCCTAATAAAAGTATCTAATAGCAGAGTTTAACTAAAAAGTTGAGAAACATAATATTTAAATGGCAATGTGTACTAAAAAAGCTTACAAATCCAAACCTATCCAAATCAAAATTATAAAAAGCTAAGAAATGAAAAAATGAGCCCCAAAAGTCCAAAAAATCTGAAAAGGCCATGTGATGAGTTCCAAAATAATGCCCCCTTTATGGCTTTTCAATTATGAAATCGCCCCACCAACGCTACAACATAATTCACAATTTAATAATAGGTCCTAAACCAGCAATCATAAACCAAAATATCATAAAAATTTATGAAAACCAAATTACAAAACCAGATAATACACTAATATTAGCATCTTTCCTTACACGGTTTTTCATTTCATCTAAATCCCTAATCTAAATTATCCGACTCATGCACAAATTAAGGACAGGAACAGGAAGGGCACCTAACGAGGCCGTTCTCGTTGCACGCAGAGCACGTCCGAAACCCGCCCTTCTCGGAGTAACATTTCCTGCCTCCGCTGCACTCGTCGCAGAGAACAAATCTGTAACCGCCGCAGAAATCGCACGGTCCGCCGTCCCGAGCCGGGGGGAGTCCCGCAAGCATCTTCTTCAGCTCGCCCGTCTCGTGGAGGTTTCTGATCTCGTCGGCCCCACCGACGTATTTTCCCGCAATGAAGACCTTCGGGAGAGCGATTCTTAATTTGGGGGGAAAGATCCGGTGGAGGTCGGAGGAGTAGGAGTGATCCATGGAGACATCTCGCTCGTCGATTGCGACGGGGAATCCGCGGAGGATGGATCGGACGGTGCGGCAGTCGTCTGACGTGGATCGGACTACGCGGAGGGAGGTGTAGAAGATGACGACGCGGTCTTCGGTGCCCGGGAGGGTGATAGGGGGATTCGCTGGAGCGAGTTGGCGAGTCGACCAGGAGCGGAGGAGCGAGTTGACAAATCGGACTCGGTGGAAGATGGAGGGGGATCTGGGGGCGGCATTTGGGGGAGTGAGGGTATTTTCGTCAGAACATAGGAGGTGGATGTCTTTGAAGGAGGAACAGGAGAAGTTCGGCAGGGGTTTTTTCGTAACTACGCGTGTTGGAGGCTTTGCCCACATCTGTGCGTTGAGCCGCGGAGGAGCTGTGTGTCCGTGTTTGTGTGTTTTCTTCTGTACACAGAGAGAGAGAGAGAGAGAGAGAGAGAGAGAGGGACTGTAGGGGGGCGGACGTGGGCAATATTGATAATAAAAAGGGTACGTAATGAATACTCTAATAAATATAAACAAGGCTGCAAATGCGAAAATTAGATGGTTTGACGGTCAGCATATAAAGGAGGACCTTCCAATTCTGATTTGTCTAATCCAAGTAATGAGGATTCCAATTTATTACATTAATGGTTCTCGTAGATCCAATAAAAATACCGTGTCATCCCCTATTTTCAGTTTGAGAGTCATGATACTATACTTTTGAAACGATGATATTGTTGGTCTATGGGAAGTCAATTTAGAAATGAAAATCATGCCAATTAATCAGGTTGTCGTGCTTACAGATTAATTATTATACTAATCTATTAAAAATTGATTTAGATCTTATAACATTGATCTAGATATCTGCAATAATATTTGCTAATTATAATAACATATAGATTTGATTTGATAGACTCGTTGTGCAATACTTCTCAAATATATATATAGTTGCCTACTTACTCTTTATATCACAACATTACCAAAAATATTTTACTATTTATTAAATTTGATATAATCTTTTATCCCCGTGTCTTCTAAATACCATGATAGCCATCTTCAAATTAAGGAAAATACTACATGCATTACATGGTCATTTAAACTCAACTCAACTAAAATAAGAAAGTGTAACTGATAGATGTATATTTATGCATATAATGCATATGATAAAATACAGGGACTGAGACTATAATTGAACAAAACATTGTCCGCCACACATGCTTATAATTAAGAAAATCAAAAACCAACAAGCTAAATATTGTTTGACAGCTGTACATGTATAGTTCACTATAAAAGTTGTCATATGTCAACTGAAAAAATAAGTGAAAAAGTTTGTGTATCTACATTTAATATTTTTCTAAATTATTTTACACATTGCCGAAACCCTTTCTTATTCAAGTATTGGATAGTCGGCGGACAACGCCCTCCGTCCGCACTTTGAGGTACTCAAGTAGATCCGAATAACATTTGGGAAGCAAGTACCTTGTTCATATCACCAGACATATATCATCGAGAAGTGTATATTCGAACCATATTCAGATACACACTCTTCAATAACATAATAAGGACCCCAAATGCCACCAAATTTTTCATTTTGAAACAATTTCTCTTTCAACATTTTAGGCACTACAGTCTAAGGATAAAGTTGGATTCGAATATGAAGAACTCTTCTTTCTCGGGCATAGTTGAACCAACATCGAAAACATGCCTAAGACATTTATTAAGTTCGTCTATTGATGGTCAATTAATGAAATTAAAACCCATGTGTAACAGCTAAACCAGACTAAAAAACTTCCAGATCAATCACCAAATTATTGCCCATGCCCGGATAAGTACAATGATCGTTAAACTTCACGAGACATAAATAGGAATCCATTTTAGGCAATAGAAAGTGATTAGTTGCAAATTATTATATGGACTATATCTAGACTCTATATTATTTTAAAATCTCAATTCCCATTTCTGTTAGTAGATAGATTTTCTTTCCTTTTTTCTTCCTGTTTAAAACTACATATTATTCAATGGATCAAAATAAAGAAAACTTACATTCTTCCTCGTCAAATTTTTGAAAGAAAAAATTCACGATTTTTATATAGCACTATTAAATTCTAATGAAAGGATCCGAAAAGCCCGTTTCTGTGCAAATAACTTTCTGTATTACTCCCCTCAAATGCATCATAGAGGAAACTTAAAATATTATCAACGAGCATATATTATGATAGTCATCACGTGATTTATAAAAATCTATCACATGTTAGGCAACCACTTTGATTTATGTTTTTCCAGAATGTTTTTTCAATAATCTCGTGGTTGGGAGCATAAGTTAGTTTCCAAAAGCAGAAGCTTTTTTTAGTAAGTGGATTCTGAAAAGTGCCCACGTGGCAGAGACAGTAGATAGGGAAAAAAGTGGAGGCGTGTGATAGACAACTGAAACTACATGTGCAATTGATTGCCTTAGCAGTGTCAGTAGTATTCTTTAAGTATAATCGATAAGCTAGCTACTCGTGTTCTACGCGTTTTCAAAATGGGCCAACTTTGTTTTGATGTGAGCTGTGGCCCAATGATTCAGGGGTTTGGACACTTGGGCCTGTATATGTTTCGGCTCGCCACCCTTATTTTATGAACAATACTCAAATTATCCTTTTATGCTAATTTAATCAATAAAAAGTAATTTTTTAATATTAAATGACCAAATTAACACCCTCTTTCTTTCTTATCCTCTCCCAAATCACTCCACACACACTATCTCTCTTAAAACATCTCACAATTTTTTTCCAAAATCCTTTACTCATTTCGAATCTCAATAAATTGATATGCATGTATTCATAGTTGTTTCGTATATCTATTATTGTGATCATATTATAATATTATCTATCAATAAAGTTTCAACACAAAACCTACATATAGAATAATATCAATATATTCATATTTAATTCTTTTACTAATTTTTTAAAGAGTAATATTATTATAATTTTCTATTTTTTATGCAAACATGCTAGTATATAATAATATTTTTACAATATTGTATTCCCTTTCAATAAGTTATATACTTTTCCAATTGAGATTTTATAAAAACATCAAATAAATATGTTTCATTTTTTGCACAATCAATCTTCCATTTAAATTCAATTACGTGGACAGAGAGGCTCATAAATAAGTTTGAGAGAATGAAAGATTTAATGAAAAATGAATCATTTATTAGAAAATTAAATGAAGGATTCCGATGATAGTCGAAGAGGAGAGTGGTTGAGAGGTGAGGGGAAAGTGGCGGAGGGGTGGAGAGCGAGTGAGAGGGGAGGGGTAATTTGGGTATTAAATATTTATAAGTTAATTTTAATAAATAAAATTTTCACAAATGAGCAATTTGGATATTTGTCAAATAAAGAGGAGACGAATTACAACATATCATAGATGATGGGGGTTAAGGGAAACGGAATGATAAATGAGGGGATAAAGTGAAATTTACTCTTTCTTTATTTATGGACTTCTAGTATTCTTGTAAGATACATACATGCATACACAAATTTGGAAATAAGTGCAAATAAGGCCAACATTTAAACGTACCAAGCGTTTTGGTTATTCACGGAGACAGAAAAGCTAGGCATTAATGTTTTAGATGTAATTGCGGTCCTAAAGGAGATATTATAAATTTTCAAATGAAAGAAGAAATTTTACTTTCATTTTTTGTTTTCAAAAAGATCCATGAAAATGGAAAATAAGGAGGAAAAGATGAGTTACACGATGTTTATCATTGATTATTATAATAATTTATTTGGTCCGGATTACCCATCTAATTCATCTTCCGACCATTGACAATATATTTCCTTCAATAACAAAGTTTTTCAGTTCTGTACGGAATAATCTCTCTTTCACTAAATTTTTAGGTGCCAAAAATATTTTTTACTCAAATTCAAACCTCTCAAGAAATCCATTTTCTTCATTCCTTTAATTTCTTAATTTTCATTTTGTGAAACAATATTTTCTCAAAAAATTTACCAAAATGAGTCAGTTTCTAAACTTATTCATCTAACCGGGTCACTTTTGAAACTATTTGCCAAAATAAATCATTTTTAACCAAAAGATCAAAATACCCTTAGAATTGATTTATTTGTAGAATACTCTTTACTATAGAGCAATAAAGTAATATTTAAACTTATTTTAGAATAAATTTAAGTTCAAATAAATTTAATTCCAACTTCTTAATATAATATAGAGATTAATTTCTACGCCTAAGTATAATATAGAAATAATTTACTCTTAACTAAAATATTATAAGAAAATATATTGCAGCAACCATTTTATTTTGAAGAAATAAGAAATATTATTGATTTTTTTTGTGTAATTTGATTGGGCTAGTTCAAATGAAAGAACAGAATAAATATATTTTCAAAATTTCAAACTACTCATTATTAGTTAATTCGCAAACTATTGTTGTTTAATACCTATACATAAGCATAATTGAAAAACTTTTTATTTTTCAAATTGATATCTAACTTAAGAAAAAATACTCCTTTTATGACACCTCACATTAAAGCACATGGAACTCACATTATTTAGTTATTTTTCCATTTTAAATTTATGAAAAAATACTTTTAAATTAGAAAATATTACATTAGTTTTTAATATAAAAAAATACTATATCAAATTTTTAGCACATAGTTTTAAGTAACATAAAGCACGTTTATATCGAATAATAATCTTTTTTATGGTCCTATATTTTTTTTTAACCTTCCCCACATATTATCACTCCACTCAATTTTGATTTTTTTTTATTATGTTTATATTTGGAACACAATATTGATAAAATATTATGCATACACATTGGTCATAGTACGTATTAATGTTTGATATCAAAAATATAGATATAGAGACTAATACGAAATATGTTAGTATTAGGGTAAAGGGGTATTTTGGTCATTAAAAGTATAACGTTCTGGAAATATTGAGTAAATTTTTAGCATTTATAACAATATTATTAATGTTTATAATATTGTTATTGAGTGAGCAATATAATTATAGTGAGATAATTATTTGTATTTAGATGTATATTTGTAAGTTGTGAGTTATTGTTTGATTGCGAAGATAGTGAGTTGTAAGCTTGTGAGATTGCATTTTATATAAATGCATATTGATGAGTTGTATTGTGAGCAGCATTGGTAAGTAAATTATGAGTATTGTTATCATGAGTTGACGTGAGAAATTGTGAGAACAATAGTGAGTGTGAAACTTGCGAGGTTTGTGAGAATTGTGAGTTAATGTGGGTTTGAACGAGTATTGGAGATCGGTGTGTTAATTATATTGGTGCGAGACCATAAGGCGAGAGTCGTGGGTGAAAATGGTGGTGATTTAGCCTAGAAATTTTGCAGTTTGAGTAAGCCTTTGCAGAATAGGTGAGTCGTTTGAATAGTCTGTGTATGCCGTTCAAACGGCAGAGCCATTCGAATGGCAGTCATAGTAGGGCCCAGTTTCGACTTTTTAGACTTAAAGTCACGTGAGTAAGGTTCATTTCCCATTTCCAGTGGCCAGATTGTGTGTGTGAGAGAGAGATAAGTGGTGAAATACTTAGGCCTTGGTGGATCATCTAACTCCCGGGCTCGGAGCCAAGATTTTCTTACATATTCGAACTCCTCAACACCTAGGCTCAGTATTGACGTAAGTTTTTCTCCATATCTCGCTTGTTTCTCCATACCTAGGTTTTCGTGCTAGATTCGAATATTGAAATAAAGTTGATAATCATACTTCTCATGATTTATAGACCATTTTTTACTATAAACTCGTGTTGACTCATTATCGTTTGATAGATCAAATATCAAAACCAAGTGGAGGTGATTTGGGGATTTTTAACGAGAGCTTGTGAGGAACTTGTTAGCGTGCCGTGAGGTACGAATAGTTGAAAAAATATGAATATATGTGTGAATTTGTGCGAGTCCCTAATTGTGTGATTAAGATTAATTTAATTATTTTTTTGTGGGCAATAATTATATTAATTTCTATAAGTTAGAATTAGTATAAATAAAATGAAAGTATGATAAGGTGAGAATTATGTTTTTTATGTGGGAGTTATATGAAATTATATAGAGACGTATTTAAATTCATGATAGTAAGATGTGATGTGTTTTATGTGGAAATTATGTGAAATTATATAGGGAGGTATTTAATTTCATGGTTGTGAGATATGATATGCTTATGTGAGATTACATGAAATATACATGTAGACGTATGTATTTCATGGTTGTGAGATATGATATATTTATGTGAGATTATATGAAATATACATGGAAATGTATTTATTTAATAGCTGCAAGACATAATATGATTATGTAGGATTTAATCTAGAATTATATTCGAGATTTATTATTTAATATTTGTGAGCATTTAGCATAATATGAATATGTTTATGTGAAATATGAGTTTTGAAAATAAAATTTTTAAAAAGTGAGATTTGTAAGAAAAGTGAGTTTTTGTAAGAAAATGAAATGAAATATTGAAATGAATATTTTTGCATGAGTTGCATTACATGGTGGATTTTGAGTTATTTTATATTTTGTTTTGGGGGGTTGTGTCGATTTTTCATATAATAGGAAAAAATAAAAAAAGAGTTTGATGTCCTACCGTTAAAGTTGAAAATTTTGATTAAGGATAAATTATAATCTGCCTACAGTAGGTATTGTGGGTGACAAATTATACCATGGGTTCTACGAGGTACATCTATGATTTTTATACAAACAGTGAGAGATATTTGTCCCAAATTTCATAGTGAGTGGTGGGTTTGTGAGTCCTTGTGGGTGCGTATGTGAGTACATATATGAATTCATCTGGGTTTGCATTGCATTGATATTGCATTGTATTTTATTATATTCTTGTAGCATAGATATTGCACTTGCAGGCATTGGCCAGTATCCTACGTATCATCTTATTTTGGAGACTAACTCGTACACATCATTTTCTATTTTTGTAGACACTTATACTACAGGTGTTGAGGTCAGTGAGCTGCACCATTAAGGGTGGTTGATCATTATATATATTTCCTTTTTGGACGATGTATTTTTGGATTATATATTTTGATGTAGTAACCTGATCTTGTATTGTATTATTTCAAAAGCTTACGGGATGTATTTTATTTTATACATTAGTGGGATATTCAGACGAAATATCTATTTTGTGCCCGAGAGGCATGTGTATTACATTACGTTGTTACTTCATTAGTGAGATATCATGTTAGGAGTAAGAACGCATATGTTTTCCTATTATAATAGATGAGATAACATGTATTACATACCTGTTATGATAGTATTGTGTATATATATTTGTCATTCTTTCAATAAATTGGAAATTATTTTGACTCGCGCCTACTTTGTTAGTATTTCTACTATCTTTTTGCATGAAAATGCCAAACAGAACCAGGAACTAGGAATTAAGAAGTTTGAGATAGGATAGGTCGAAGCTCACTTAATGATATATCATTGATTTCAAACCATTTTGTACTTTATTTAGACTTTTGTAAACCATTGGCTAGAATATTTTAAATTCCAATATTATTTATTGTACAACCATAAAACATGCTAATAAGATCAAGTTAAGACTTTATGTTGTATTTGGAGATTTATACCATGTATTCAGCAGTTTGCATGGTTATATTATTCTGGATATTTGGTAGTGATGTACTCTGGGTTGCTATAGAACCTCGGGGTATTATATCACATGGACCTCTTCACTCGTCTTTTCTCGTCTACCGATAGGTCTACAAGTCCTAAGCCTTGTAGTTTAATCTATCATTGGTAGGTCATGGTATTTAAATCACGTCCCTAATATTATGTCTTGTTATTAATACTACATCGTATCATTCTCTTATTTCGTCCCTTCTTATCCGTCAACACGTCTACAGACTCTGAAGCACTTAACAACTTTACATTGATTCAACTACCTTACTCACTTTTCTCAATGGACCTTATTATATTACAACAACATTGCCTTAAATTCGTTATGATCCAGATATAGGGCATATGCATTCCTACTCTACATGTCTCAATATGATTCATCATGCATGTATGAAGAAAACCGTAAAAGGATAAGGTTTAGCCAAAATCTTAAAGGCCGTTAAATTTGCCCGGAAAATATCTTAATCGTACCTCTACCACTTCAAGAGGGTCGTCGAAGTAGGTCACATTGCTTACATCTGGGGGCAGTCTCATCATCATTGTCACCGCACCTTTACATCTTAGTGTTTATATGGCTCAAAACTGGAAACACATACACATTCTACTTAATTACCAAGCTTTCTGACAAAATCAATCGACTGATGAGACAAATCAGTTAACTGGTCTGCCCTGTGTCAGCCTAAAACGTAACTCATAAGGGTCATGGCAAGAGCCTTACCTCCAAGGTGATGTCTCTATTAACTACGTCATCGTGCTAGCTTCTAAGATTGGTTTGACCCAATTAGCACATTGAGTGGCTGAGGCTTGGCTTTGGTTCTATCTTTTTCTCTCTTCCTCACTCTCTCTTACTCATACTTCACTCTCTCACACACAGGTATACTCACACGCACACATGCTGAAATGGTTGGGTAGGTCAATATTTATAGTATTTTTGGGATAAAGCTCACGGCCAGGGAGCTGTCACTTGTCATTTTCTTATTTTAGCCTTAAATCAGTCGACTGATTTCCCCAGCTTGTCATATAAGCAACAAGTGTTGAAATTCCAGGATTTCGCCACACGTTAAGACACGTGTCACACTTAGAATATCTCACTGACCAAATCAGCCAACATATATTCTATATCAATCAACTGGTTGTGGATTTTTAGGCTATTATAATTGTTTTCTGTATGAACTCCCTTACGTACATAAGCGTTTAATTTGAAACAAATTTACAGTGAAAAATTGCAATTTTGTTGTATTACTGTGACGTAGTATTGCATTTAGATCGCGTTTGGAGTTATGTGGGATCCGGGGCGTAACAAGTGCCATCTATTTACAGAAGTCAAGTGATTATTCGGAAAGGTCACAATTATCATTCAAAGTGTGCAACTGTAAGAGTAACAAATGTTGGGGTTACACTGCAATTAATTGAAAGACACAAGAGTTGGGTTTTGATGGAAAAACATTTGGAGGGAAAACTAATTTGGTGCAAACTAACTTTTCATTTTGGAGCAAAAATTGAAAAACCAAAAATAGAATTTCCTTTCAACCATGAACCTAGGCGATCACTCACCAATACCAGCCCGCAGGCCTACCGCCACTTGTCGCTGGAGCTTGAGCTGGCCACCGGTCGACCAGCCTAGCCGGTTTAATAGAACCACTTCTAACCAGTTCTCGGTTCGTGTTCACAATGCACCACAACCCGCTATACTTACACCCACACCAGACACACTCATGATTCATAATCTCGCACTCGCAGTGCACACACGGTGCGAGTGTGGATGAACCCATTTCTCCGTATATGTACATGTGTCACACTAGATTATACCTCTTAAAAACATAAACTTACTGATAAACAAGTTCAAGTTTCATTCCCAATTGATGTGGGATAATTCTCACTTCCTCTATCGAACCAACCACTTTGAGGGGAATTTACACTTACACCGTTCATGGGTTTAGAAATATAAATATGCTTTCTAGAAGCCTACATGTTCGGCTTCGATTTCCACCCGAGAATTCCAATAAATATTAAGTGGAGCCCATCTAAATTTTGGCTCAAAAATGGTTCCTTTTATGAGTTGAAAACCCATAAAACACATGGATTTTACATGGTTTAAAACCATGAACCCAACAGAAATAAGCACAAAAGGTTCACTCGATCAGAATTATGTACCGTTCAAAAATGAGTCAAAGATCATTTGGAAGGTGAGGTTGCACTTCTCTGATTCTTCTATTCTAGTCATCACCTCACAGTTCGAATGGCATATACTGAGGCACATCCCCAGTGTTTTCAATGAAATTTTGGTACAACTATCAGTAGTGGTCGACGATAAGGCAAATCATTCATCGGTAGGTATCAGAATGGCTCGTGATGGAGAAAGAAGAGAATCTTCATAGACCTGTCACTTCAATAGGTCATTAATCTTATCAAATAGAAGAACTTGAGGCTTGGTGTAAAGGTCTAAGTCAGTGGGGATGGTATATGATTCAGGTGAGTTTTGATCACTCGGAGAGGACAATACGGAATGATCCTCTGGCTCAAGTCTCTTAACCGTCCCAAATAATTCAGCTGACACTCTCACCATTTTCTTCTCTTGATCCGCAAGGTGGCCTATCATTTTAGCAAATTGATCATCATGAACTTGACTCTCTATTAGAGACAAGTCTGTATAGCTATAGAAGATGGCTCGTTGTTGTTGGAAATAGGAATTGTGGCTTGAAGTTAGTGTGGAAAATCATTATGTTCGAAACCAATTGAGACGAGTACGACTCGTTTTCCCATGAAACATGCTGTTGAGCTTCCTACTCATAGGTGTACGCATTATATAAGGATGATTAGTCATCGAGTTTAGGAATAGACAACGATATTACTCATCTCAGTCATCTCATTAGGTATTTCGAGACAATCTATGCATTGACGACATTTACATGTAGGCTATTGAAATTACCCGGAAGAGTACTATCAGTGCTAGACCCGTAAAACTTCATTTTTTTTTAAATGCTTTTTTCGAAACTAAAAAAAGGAAAGGAAAACAAAAGAAAAATTATTAAGTCTCATAAAATTGTCAAATAGAAAACATCCAATGGATCTTCTTAGAGAAGTGCACGCCCACAGCGCGCAAAAATTCTAACGGATCAAATTATGCTGCAATATTAGTTATAGTTTTAACGGCAAATAATAGATTATCGAACTTGAGAACTCTTATGTATGAGAAGAAAATTTTCTCTGCATTTCTAGCAAATATGAGTCCCAAGGAAGACAAAGTCAAAGAACGAAAACTAAACCTAAAATCAGCTGGAGTGAAGTGTGTACTATGTCTGAACTGTAATAAAAGTAATAATAATAGACGATTTGTTCCTAGTGTGACTCGGACACGTGAATTTAATTTATCATCCCTTACTTAGTTTGGATTCTGAATTTACTAATTAAGTTTTTTGTTAAAAATAATTACTAAGTTCATAAATCGACTAAAAAATTTTGGAAGTGTTATTGTAACATGCTTATACTTACACCTGTGGAGTTTGAAAGACTTGCACACGTGGAATATCCCAATCATTTGTTGAAAACCTAATTTACTATAGACAAACATATTTAAAAACATTGTCTAACCTAGTAAATCACTACCTCAAAGTTGTAATAGCCCTTATTAGTATGTAAGGCCAAGAGCTGACTTATGTCGTCATTATCACCCTAAAGACATGCCTAAAAAGTCTAGCTACTCACAATTACAAAAGGAAAAGCATAAACAATATATTAAGCATTTAAGACATAACCTTCATATAGGGGATGGCAAAAATAAGGAAAAGAGGAAGTAATACACTAAGAAACTCAGAATATGCAAGAAAGGTTCAAACTTCAAATTAAATATTGCAATTCTAGACTAAACAGACACAAATGATCATGAAATTATTAAATCTTGCAAACTAAAAAAACATGTAAATTTAAAGACTTAATTTAGAGATCAAACAAAAGTGTTAGAATAGAAATACTCACAAATTAAAGAGGATGAAATAGCAAAAGGAGAACCTTGGCCTTGGCTTTTGAAATAAATCTTGAAAATAGAAAATATTCTACTTCTGCTCCTAAATTAGAAACTAAAATTCAGAGAATAGAATTATAATGAGAGAAACTGTGTATCACAAAGGAGGCATAAGTGCCTTTATAGACAACCCACATTAGTGGCAATTATATGAGCATAAAATCTGGCTAAAAAGTGATAAAAATACCCTAAATGGGCTTAGCACGCAGCCCTAAGCAAAGCACAATTGCAACCCGTTGTGTACCACTGACACCGTTCAAATGGTAAAACCTATGATGCACCACTTCACGAAAAGTGTTATATCTCGAGTTAGGAACATCAAAATTAAGTACAGTGAGAAGTATTTGACTCGAGTTTCAAATATCTATTTAGCAATGTTTAACCTACAAAATTTGAGTCTAAATAATCAAGAACAAATAATTTTATTGATTTGAATTTAGTTTGAGTACAATTTTCTGATAATTTCTAAATATAAGAAATTTAATTCTTTGATTCTTCTCATTTCATGTTTGATCTGTGGCTCCGATAGCTTATTGCAGATCAAACTGAATTTTGATGGAGAACGTTTGATTCAAGGGTTTTGCGCTTGATCTTAAATCTAATTGATGTTCTTCGTGTTCTTCGCGTTGTTGAATGATGAACTTTGATCTTGATACGCTTGATCTGCAGCTTCGATAGCTTGTTGCGAATCAAATTGAATTTTGTTGAAGAATACCCGATTCAAAAGGCTTCGTGTTTAATCTCGAATCTGATTGATATT
>MKEJ01060644.1:0-18089 GCA_001753735.1 Embelia ribes
AAAATTAACTCGGGAATTTCCGGGACATTACACATGCTGATTTGGGCTACTTACTTTAATCCCTTTCCTGGTAGAATGGACATTGGTTAACTAAGCAGAACTAGAGGAAACAATTGATTAGAAAGTGTCCCCTGGTTCCCTAATTCCTACCTTCATTTTTTATCTCTTAAGTACAAATTTATGCTTTACCAGGTCGTATCGCATGGTACTGGACCTGCTATTTTATATAACTGTATGGAAAGCCAAGAAATTCCCCTTTCGCTTCAGAATGGCGATGGATGCATTTCTCCTACTACAAATAATAGTGATGTGGATCTGTAAGCTCTCTCTCTTTCTCTGTCTCTGTCTCCATATCTTTCTGTGTGCGGAAGCAATATGATTATATGCTTATGTAGAAAAAAGTTTCACTTGGATGTTTGCATTGTGTCAACTGCATCTGAAAGAGCGTATGCTAACACAAATTACAATTCATTACATTGCATCTGATTTGATCGCCTGTTCTTGGTTGGCTGTTTTTTATCTTTTAAAATATGTTTCTTACTGTTCAAGTGACTGATTAGATGTTCAACTTTCTGTTCTACAGGACTGTTGACAATTTGAATTCTGTGGCATCTAGCACAACTGATGAATTCCCTTGTGTGGAGGATCTGTTGGATTCATCAGATTGCTTATCTTTAGATGGCTCTGAAGAGCATAATGCTTCTGTACAGTTCATTCAACAACCTGATGGAAATGGACAGATTTACTTATCTGCTTTAGATTTGCTATCAAGTGGTTTTAACAAAATATCTTTACAGTTGATTTGCAATAGTGACACATTGAACCCTGCGGAAGGTGATTCATCTAAAATATATGAGAGAAACGATGCAAGTGACCTTTTTACACATTCTTGTCTTACAGAAACAAATGTGAGTGATAGTCTACCATATCACAAATCTGGTAAGCCAAACTGGTCATGGTTCTCTGGAACTCAAAGCGGATACAATTTGCATGATACAGGCTCACTCTTTAGTGGACCAGTCAAAATTCCGTTCTCTATTGGCAAAATAGTAAGGCATGATGCAACCTTTCTCCCTTCTAGGAGTGGGTTGATTGTGAGTGCAAGAAACATAGGAGCCTTGAGCGAGTCTTCACCATATTTGAGCAATTTGATTCTCAATGAACTTTCTTTAACAAATGAGACCAATGATAATGATCAATATCCTAGGCGAACCTGTCGTTCATCAAGTTCATTCAGCCTTCCAATTTTGAATACTAAATGTCATTTAAATCCTCTTAGTACGTATCCGGTATTGTTTGACAGTGGCTTGGTAAGCAAGCGTGAGAAGGGGTTATGCACTGACCAGATTGACCATCCCCCTTCTTTTGATTTTTCATCCATTAAAGACCCTTTTAAGAGGCATCATGATTGCTTACTGGCACGACATAAACATTATTACGGAGCTGAAACAACAATTCACAAGAACCCTAATGCGTTTGTTCCTATAGGTAGTACCAAGTTCCACAACAAGGACTCCTATTATGGCCATGAGACTCTGGGAGAGAAGAATGAGTTTCCTCATGTCAATTTTACTTTAGCATCGGGGAATATTGAGAAGAAAGATTGTGCGGAGGCAAATATTTGTGGTGGAAGTGGTTGGGAGAATATGCTTAGTTGTTTAGGTAATACCGAGGAAAATAGTGCAGAAGTTCACAGGAAAACCTCAGCAGCGACTTTTGGGATACCTCTTGATTTCGTTATTGAGAAGTGCCTCTTGCAAGAAATATTTCATCAGTATCCTTATACTTTGTTCAAAACCCATTTTTATAATTTAGTAGTGCATTTACTATTGATGTGATTCTCTTAAGAATTAGTTCAATGCTATAATACCTGACATAATTTTTTGTAAAAATAAATTTGATACTAACAATATTAAACAAATATTATAATGATGAAAATTAAAATTATGAGAACAACGAGTATTGGTTGGTAGGTGCTGATTTGCAGTTTGAAGGTGGTACAGTGATTTTAGAGAGGGGAGTGGGCATCAACTATGTGGCGCTCGCTGACTCGTTTGTGGATCGGTCACTAATAGGAGACAACCATATCTGATATATGTTGTCGTGCCATGTTGATTTTTGATTCAAGGATTCGGTGAGGATAGGTGCAGTTATAGATGTCGGACGTGAGGGCCTGACATTGGCATGGAGGAGATAGATCTGGTCGCTTTCGTTGGCAGAGAAGAGAGAGAAACAGACGCAAGCTTGTGAGACACATTGAAAGCTGAAATGACATAATTGTAATTCTAATTTTCTGTAGGGGCAGAATTATAAATGAATGGCGCCAGACGATAGCTGTCCACTTTTTAATTAGTAGAGATTTGTCACATAGTCCGTGATTCCCTTCATTTTTGTTTTGATTCTTTCGGAATCCCAAATTCTCCTCAGGCTGTTAATATTTTCTTTTAAATCATTGTGAGCTATTTTCCAGGTACGAAAACCATCTATGTGTCACATAGGTTTTTTGTTTTAGGCCATTACAGTGGACCATAATGTACAACGAAACATGTCTAGAAAATTGTACCCTAAAATTTTTAGTCCTTTGCCCTTTTCATTGGAAAAATTCTTTGCAGTCAGTTAAGTTGCCACTCAGTAATTACATTTTAACTTCGTAGTGCTTTCTATCTGACCCAATTCTGCCTTTTCCTTAAAAGTTGTAGATATTGGTTTGTTAGTAAATTAACTATCAAGTTGCTAGAAGAAGGATTCAATTTACGTGAACATTTCTCGGCACTGCGGAGGTACCATTTCATGGAATTAGCAGACTGGGCAGATTTGTTTATCATCTCCCTTTGGAATCGGGTATTCGTGTTTAGCTAGATATTGTGTGTTCTTTTGTAGTCTGTTAATCAAGGCGTCTTAATTATATTATTGTTCCTTGTTTTCTATCAGAAGTGGGACATTATGGAGGCAGATAGATTGGTTTCAGAAATTCAGGGTTTACTTACAATGTGTCTGCAAAAATCTTCATGTGAGGGAGATGATTGTAAGGATCATTTGTTTGTGTACTTGAAGAGAAGTGAAAACAATATGGTGCCTTCATTAATACCAAAAATAGGTATTAATTCAAACGTTGATACTATAATCCTTTTTTTTTTCCTCCCGATATGGTAATTCTGATTCTGTAATTTATTTTTTAACTTAATTTCTTGTACTGCCTTCCTTACAAATTGTAACTTGGAATGTTTGGGTTGGTGTTTAACACATATCCTTCTTTTTTCTCCCTTATTATTACAGGGATAGATTCATTTAATTTCCTGGGTTTGGGTTATAAAGTGGATTGGCCAATCAGTATTGTGGTGACCCAGGGTGCTTTGAAAATATATGCTCAGATCTTCAGCTTTCTGTTACGACTCAAGCTTGCTATTTTTTCACTGACTAAAACATGGTGCTTAATGAAGGTGCGTGTCTGACTTCAAAGTTATGTGCACATTGATTAATGCAGTTATATGTGTACCCTGCTTTGTTCTAATGTTGGAAAATGTACACTTTGTTAAGAGATAGAAACGAATGCTGAATGTAAATTGTGAAATAATAACCACTATTTCATACTTCAGATATTAGTGGAAGAACTGCAGACTGAAATAGAGGAAAACATTTTGTCGTCGTATTTTGATATGTAAGGAAGAAAATTGGAAATTGTGATCATTAGCTGCTGTAGGAAACGCTTGAGCTTATAGATAAAGAATATGATTTCTGAAATAAAAAGAAATTATTCTGAATCACTCTTCTTTGAAGTATTTCACAAATTCAAAGAAGATACCATAGTATAAAGTGGGATTTATTATGGGATGGAATACAGCGTGTACATTAGTTTTGTGATGGCATGTTATGGTAAAATAGTCTTATTTGAACTGTATGTAGGTTTGCAGTCAGATAGTTTATGCGGTGATTAATTCTAGAGTCTCCCAAATTATTGTTAAACATCCTCCAATCTTTGTCAGCAGGACCTGCTGGATTTCAACAGCCAGAGTCGTTATTCTAAAGCATTTAAACTAGGAATCCAAGTGCCACAATCAGAAATTCAACATTTGAACACCTTAATAACTGTCAGGTATCTTGTCTTTTTTCTTGCTTTTCTATAGTTCTGTGTATCAATTATTCGGATGTGCAAACGTTATTACCTTGATAAACTTGTTTATAGCTTGAAATTTTCTTTGAGGGAGAGTTATTTAGAGAATTGTCTATATTTTTGCAATTACTTTTTTCAGTTTCAGATATAGGGCTGGCACTTGGTTGATGCCGCCTTGACTGAGTCTACTGTCAAAATCATGTATAAAGTTTGAGATAAAATGTTTTTAGATAGCAAGTACTTAATTAAATTTGCAGGTTTGCTTACAAATACATGTAAAGGCATATTATTGTTCCATTTCCCAAGTCCAATTGAATTGGATTCTTCTCCCATGGGGGGAGTTATACTCTAGGAAAATATGACGATCAGATACCATGATTGGAAGTCAACAAACATGCATTTTAATGGAATGCTAAAAATTGTTTTGTTCTAGATTATATTCTCCTGTAAAAAATTTCTTGTGCTTTCATCAAGGATCTTGTTTTTATCAATATTGGCTAATTTCTTAAGTGTTTGGAAATAGTTAATAGTACTTGTTTTTAATTTGTATATATACATAGTAGGGGACCTACGAGTGCATTAGAATTTAGATTTTGCCTACAATTTGGCTCCCAATTATGATGCCAGTTTGCCACGGGCCTATGGATTTATAATGCCCTGTTGTGCAGCTAGAGTTGGCATTTAAAATTAAGCATGTCGCTCTGAAAAAGACTCAAGTTTCCAATCTTGAGTTGAAAGGGATGGGTCTTGGATGAATTCTATTTAGGTAGTTGCGTAATTGTTGCTCAGAAGGAACAAGAGTGTGATGACCATGTTTGAGGAATGGCTGGATCTTATTATTAGTTAAGGTGATCTTTAAGTGGTATTCCAGCGCTTATTATTCTAGCACTTTTTGATATGCTGAATGAGGTGGGAGCACTAGAACTTACTGTGTTTGAAGTGATCTGAGTAATCAACTTACACTTACTGCATCAAGGAGAAATTTGTAAGATTTTTATTGTTTTCATATTCTTCTTCTTCTCCTGGATTGTAATGTTTGAAAAGAAGGATTCCTAGATAAATATATGAAATTATAGACGACATAGTTCAGCTGAAATTTTTGCTGACATTGCAACCCCGACTTTCTTTTTTCTCTGTCCCCTTCTTTTCCTTTGCAGGCACCAGGTTAATCATTTCGTTACTACACTGCAGCAGTACGTTCAATCACAATTATCCCATGTGTCCTGGTGCAGATTTACAGATTCTCTCAAGAATAAGGTTTGATTTTTGGATACAGAAACTTTTTTGCTTTTCTTTTTGACTGTTTTCATGAGTTAGTCTGTGTTGCATTTTCTATGCTTGTGTTGAATTTGGTTGTCTAGCTCATGATGCATCTCAGTTGTTCTACTATGGCCATATTACTAGGTTTCTTTCTCTGAGTTTCTACTTTCTTCCTGTTAAAAACAGTTTTAAAGGCACAACTTATATTCGAAGTTTATTCCTTCAATTTTGTCGGGCATTACTTGGCAATGGCAGAACAGCAGTTGGAGCTTATAATTTTTTTTTCTTTTGAAACCTAATAAGAATGTTTTCTACCGTCTCCACGTTTTAATAGAATATTTTAAAAACAGCAAACAGGTCTCCATTTCCTGAACAGTCTTTGTTTTGCATTTGCTCCGGAAGTTTTCCATTATTGACTCCTTTATGTTTCTATTTTGGCTTTGGCTTTGGCAGGTGAAAGATATGATGGATCTTGAGTCTGTCCATATGGCATATCTAGTTGATTCTCTACACATGTAAGCTCACATTTCTTTCATTCTTGAAGTTCAAGGTTACTCCTTAGCTTGATATTTGTCTCTCTTTTTTCATAAAAAAATCTTGAAATTGGATGTGAGTTATTTTTCTCGCTTATGGAAGAACAAAGATGGAAGCAAGGTAGTGTAAAGACCCACGCCCCCATATAGTGCAATATTGTTCGCTTTGGATGTAGTTAACTTTGCAGTGCTAAAACTTCCCAGGGGATCCAATACAAGCACTCTTTTTTTGCGGAGTTGCAATCAAACTCGACACCAACACGGCTTTAGAGCTTATTGTACTATTTAGATTCTTAGAATTACTTATATATTGCATAACAATCCCACAGAGCATTTGCATCAGATCCCCAAAACTTGCTTTTCCTATTTTAGATAACCAAAAGTTAGGTGAAGTTTCTTGTTAATTCTGCATCAGATTACCTAGTGGTTATCTAAAATGGAGAATTTCTAAAATGGTTCTCTAAATCTAAAAAATTACTATTTATTCATTAAACATATTAAAAAGTTAATATATTTTCTTTCCACTCATGATATATTATTACTTAATAATAAAAATATAATATAAGTATTTAAAATAATTAAATAAATTATGAATTAAATTTTAAATTTAATATTTAAAAATAATTATTGAGCTTAAAACTACTAAATACAATATATAAACTAAAAATTTTAATTATATAAAAAATAATTTTAATATTTAAAAAATAAATAATTATAATTTATTAGTATTTATGAAAAAATATTTTCTTTTAAGTTACATATTAAACATATAATTTAAGTTCAAAATTTATTATTAAAAATTAAATTTAAATTTATATTATAAAAATTGAATGTTAAATGCTAAGGAATAATAGTTCATTATTAAGCAATTCTATTTATATTTATATCATTTATGTAATAAATTTTTATAGGATTTTTTATTTATATTTTTCTTCTCTCATCTTATATTCCCCTTTCTCTTCCTTTGCTTAAAGAAAGATTCTTTTATATTTTTTATTTAAATAACGAATTAATAAATTATAATTATAAATTTAATGCTAAAAAATAATAATGATTTTTATTAAGGTAAATTTCAGTTTGCCCTTCTCATATACCATTCCGTTTTGCTTAACACCTCTCATCTATACTGTGCTTCGGTTCCCCCCCCCTCATTTTTTTATTAAATACCCAATCTGTCCTTTTATTATAATTAACTTAAAATTATCATATTGACCAAATTACTCTTTCGCTCTCTTCACCCTTCCTTCCCTTAAACTCGTAGTCTCTTCCCTTCTTTTTCTATGTTCAATCGTCATCCCCCTCCCTCCCTAACTATTCCTCTCCACGACTACATCACCCTAAAGACCTGCCACCACCATAGCTCCTCTTTCCCTCTTCCATATCCCACAATGAATAGTCTGAACTAAAGTTTTTGGTATTTATTTCAAAGTTTGATATGTTTATAAGTGATAGATCCTAGGAATTACTAACACAATCAACGCAACATGAAAGAATGGCATATATTATTTAACTACTTTCATTTGCCAATAGAAAACCAAACACACTATTTACCAAATAAAAGGAGATGACAGATATGCAGCGAAGTAATGAGACCGTAATATGGTGTTGGTAAATTAGCACATCTTTGAACAACCCAAATTTAGCAATAGGCTTTACACATCCCCAATCAAAATTGTGGAGACTTGGGAAAAATAACCATTTTAAGTCTCTAGTCCTTGCGTTCACAAATAATTGATACGTTTTTCATTTTTGGATGTCAAAAAAAAAATTTTACTTCCCAATTTAATTGTACAACCAAAAGAATTACCATTCATACCCCTTATAATTATTATGGGTAAGAATAAGAAAAAAGAATCATAAGGTAGATTTGGTCATTTATAATTAATTTAAAATTTGAGATGTTACTTTTTGGCTTTTGCCTAAAATTGTGTGCCACTGAGTGTATTATTTGTGGATAGAGGGAATAGTTATTTTTTTTGTGAGGACATAAATAGAGAGATTTTATGGGTTAGGGTGAGGATATCGGAAAGTGGAATGGTGGGGAGAGAGGGGGAGGGTTAATTTGGTCGTTAAGTTATTTTAATTAAGAGAATTCAAATGAAGTAGTTTTTGTATTTATTCAAAAATGAGGGGGGTTAACTGAAACGGAGTGGTAGATGTGGGAGGTAAAGTGGAATTTACTCTTTTTATTAATATATAATTAAATAATTAATATTTTGCAATTAAATGTATTTGTATGTGTGGAATTTTAAGTTAAGGTATGGTTAAAGAAAAAATAATATTTTAATGCAGTAAAAAATGTGATAGATAATCTGATGCAGAGGGTAAGAAATAAAGATTTTTTAAAATAGAGATAAAGTCGAAATTTTCTGTATTTTGGGGAATATGTTAACAGGATCTGATATTAATGCTCTCACCTGGGCTATGTGGGATGAGTGGTTATTTCCTTTGCCCCTGTGGTAACTCATCACTTACGTCACCTGTGGTAATCACATATGTCCCTTGTGGTAATCATTTATGAAACCGGTCTCCTGTTTACTGTCGAAGTTGGTGATATAGTGGATCACAATGGTTGGAAATGGTCCATTTCGGACTACGTTGAAAATTTGTCCTAAAAATTGTACTTTCAGTTGTCAACTTCTTCATTATACTCCTGTTTGTCCTGCCTTTTGCCATGCAGTTTGAATCACCTTAATTACCAATGTTGGACTGACATGGACCATAGAAGGATACAATGGTTTGGGTTGCGTAGAGTTTTAAAGGAGAGAGTTTGAAATCTACCTTGCACAAATCTGTTTTGGCTGCATCTGTTTATTGCATCTAGAAGGAAAACTGTGCATGCAACTAGGTCTTAAAGCAGCATTAAAGATTATTCTTGATATATAATTTTTTATTTAGCAATATTGAATAGGTTTAGAGATGTAAGGACTACTCGTAGACTTTAGGGAGGACCGTGGACACAAGTAAAGTTGCTGCTAATTGTCACACCCTGAAATCCGTGACTCGGAGACGTGAGATATAAGAACAGAAAAGAAAGAAATATAATAACTATTACAATCCCATTTATCGACTACTAATCATCCTGCTATAATATACATAATATGATTCACGAATACAATATCCAAAACCTATATATACATAATCATACAGCTCCACTTACGAATAATAGTAAACACCCTGTTTACATATACAAAATCAAGCTGTAGGCTTGCCAAAATAATAAGGAAGGTATAAGTATGTTCTCCATCTCGTGTACAAGAGCCATAACATACCTATACTTTCGTACATCATTGCTAAATCAGAGTGCACTAATATAACCAATATAATCTAATACAAAAATAGCTATTGGCTGCAAAATGTACCCCTGCATAAGCAACTCCACAGCTTATTCAGCGTGTCTCGAGCCAAACTCCGGACCTATATAGTTTAATAATGATGTACAATAGGAAAAGGAAAATGTATGGTTCAGAAATCAACAATATGATAAATATGACAGTAAGCGGTAAATAACATTAATATAACATGAAAAATGAACATAATCATTATATGTATTACCACGCAAGTAATGGTGCACATACAACCATTACCTACGAAGTAACATCCGTATCCTAGAACATAACTCATCTAGGCCTACTACTTAAAGAGGTAACATATATATATATATATATATATATAAATAATATGAGACTTATCTCGACCATACGCAATGAACATAAATGCTTTGCCAAATGCCTTATGATCATGCTACGCTACGTTTTACTTTACATATATGCCACGACAAAACGTAACATAAATAGGCAACATACTTGCTTACATAATTGTCACGACAAAATGTGACCTACTATTGCTTATAACGTACGACAAAATGTACTAGTATAACAACCAATCTAAGCTTGATCAGCGTATAAGCTTCTTATGCTTGATCAATAAACATGCTACAAATACTCATATACTACATGCTTTTGATACTTAATCATACGTCGCCAACTTATACATCTTTACTTACATTTGCAATGCGTATTTATACGCTTACTTATATTGCAAAACATCGTACATATATGTCACGACATAATGTGACCTTGTTTACTTATAATATACAACCTCGAGTACTAGGACACGTCCTTTCGAGTACTTATAGTCATCCTCCTAATACTTACATCCATCTCTTGAATTCTTACATAAAAGCATATCACCACTTAGTTGACCTACATTGCTTACTATACGACAAAAGTATACTTATCGTCTTACGTATATTTTGATGCCACGTGTAACGTAATAACCGTAGGGCATCCGGGGAAAACGTAATTCATACGTAAATGAACATTACACGTAAAGCGTAAACATGAATGTACATTCTATCTACGCACATACGTTCAAACTTATACTATTGTTCGTCTCTGCCCATACCTTAATACATATGCCTCCGAACGTCTAAGCCAATGCCACACCAAATTGCCCCTTAGCTCCAACAAACACGCTTTCTACACCATACGAAATGAGGACAACCTATATAAATAAGTCATTTACGGGACATAAGAAATAAATTTGGATAATTTATTTCAGCGTAACTCGACAGGGAAATCAAGACAAATTCTACGAAAATAGAAATTGACGATACTTACGTCAATACGCACGTCTCGTAATGGTGATAAGGTGTGGAAGCCTCGAAGTCAAACGACGAGCAATTCTAGATGATATCGCCCCGTGAACACCGAAACTTCAACCCCCCGAAATGATCTAGCAAACGAACTCAGATCGTATTGCATTTACATGCGGAAACGATCCATATGAGATAAGGAGTAAGAAAAACCAATTTATTTCAACGTATCCAAAAGGCATGGAAATAGAGGAAAAACAAACGCGGTAGAGAAAAACGTACACCAAAATGATCTCCCTGAGCAAACGATTCTAAAAATCAACTTTTTGAACTTGGACGAGCACCCGAGCTAGATGATCCTGGTCCGAGAAGATGAAATGCACGCCCCTCTTCTCTCTCCAGAATTTTTATGTATTTTGAGATAATGGGGAAAATGGTGAACAACTTAAAATCCGATATTGATCAGTTGGATCAATTGATTTGCCACTTTGGATGGATTCAATTATGTACTTGGATCAATCGGAGCCACTGGTATTTTAAAAAACATTTGGAATCACTTATAGATACTAATGGAAGTGTCAAACAACTTTCAGAATAGCATTTGAGTACTCGAAACTCGATTTACGCGATAAAACGCGACTACCGACAAAGCCCGATGGGAACCATCGACAACGAGATTAAAACGACTTTAACGGCATTTTAACGGCTACGAAAGATATACAATGCCTACGAACGATGTTCAACATCTATATCACAGCGAACAAAGATGAATCATACCATTTCAAGCAATTAACAATATTATTTAAATTCGCAAAAAATTTACCTGTAATTTCTGGGACATTACACTAATACTCGTCTTGAAGTTGACTTGTTAAATACTCGTCTCAAATTCGACTCGTAAATGAACGAGTTTGAGCTTGAGTCATTACATATTTCTTTTTTGAGACATGCGATGCGCTGGTTGTCTGGACGTTTATTTTTCATTTTATTAGCTTTGATATTTCATGACATGTTTTTGGTAAATTTTAATTTTGCTTCAACAGGTCTTGAACTTTAACAACACATTGAGCAATGTTTTGAAAAGTTGATCATTTACTCTCAAAACTTAGACTGATTTAAAAGAATATTTTGGAGTCAAAATATAATATGCAGTCTGTCGGATAATATGGACCCCTCTAGTTTCTCAAATTCTATGCTTACGACTTTTAATATTATTTCACAATTAATAATAATATCTCAATTTTGTGTTGAATACTTTAGTGTTTAACTCTTCACATATAAAGCATTAGTCTGAGATAAAATTTCCAATTGATTTGAAAGAGTAGTCTTGAAGTAAAAAATGATTTGAATAGGTTTAACATTTCATTCTTTCAGTAAGGAGTTTCTTTTCTTCCTTAAAAGGAAATGCATAAGTTGATAAGAGAATAATAATTGAACGATATAAGCCATTTTAGTCGAGGGATAGATTGCCTATGTTAAAGTACGGGAAGAGATTGGGGTACTAGATCGGAGAGATTGGAGCTGGGTTTTATTAATTTTTTGTGTAATTGCTTTATAAAACAATCTTAGTGTCACTTCATTTTCCATACATTTATTTTTATTTCATTAATTCGTTAAGATTAAGACTGTATATGTGGCAACAAGCCGGATTCTTGCCGTAAAAGAGGCATGGGGATTTACTTTATATAAATCTATACTATTAATATATGCAAACCCTTTTTTTGAAGCCTTATTTTTGGATTACCTAAAATGCTCTTCACTAGTGGTCTTTTTACAACAAACCGTGCTGCCTTGGCAACATATGACTCACTCAAGGGCAAAATTGTCAATTCTCTTTACCCCACTTACTCCTCTCTTTTTCTCTTCTGGGTCTAGATAAAAAAGAGATCCTTCAACCATGTTGCCTCTGCACTTCCCCACATTCTAGGTCAAGTGCAAAATAGTTACAGGTGGCACCCCAAAAAACCACCACTTTGTAGAACCCTTGGCATAACTTCCCATACATTTTCTCCATTTATTCTCTCTCATGGAACTACTTTAGACACAGAAGAACTACACATACCTCTACTCTTTTTTCAAGTTTTCTTTTATTCGAAATATTTTTAAATTGTTCTATATAGACGAGTTGTGCATGCAACGCGTGTGCCTTGATCGCTAGTTGTATATGATATTGGAAGAAAGAGTAATGGCCAACTCTTATAAAATGACAAAATGAACAAAGTTGGATCTTATAATAATGGATATATTGTACTAGTGGATTATGTAAAAAAAATAATAAGATGCCTTTTTCTTTTCTAGGTATTTTAACCAAAACTTTTTTTTACCAAAAATAGTTTTAAAAAGGGAATTTCAACGGGTGTGGGAATTGGTTTACACAAAGCTTGCATCTTCTGTTCTATTTATTTATTCTTTTATTTAGTTAAGATTTATTGCTTAATGCTATTTAAATAATATATTTATAATAAATTCTAGAATATCATATTTTGGCACATCCTTGGGAAGAAACCCCTTTCATAGTACTTTATAAATTCAATCACAATAAAAAGATACAAGAAACTCTGTAGGTAACTCCTCTTTAATATGAAATTGGAGTTTTTGTCCTTGCCATTATAGAGTAGGAACTTTCCCCATTTCAGTAAATTCTTTGATACCGGGATCAATACACTTACACGAGATACTGCTGCTGCAGTTTATACCACGATGGATTTAATTGTTCATGAGTATATTAAAAGGTTGTAAAATATTTTTAAAACATTGTCAATAAATACATCAGAGACTTATGATGGTGAGATTAATGTGTGTCATTTCCTTTTATTTTCTATCATATTAATTCATCCGAGAATTACAAAAAATGTTTTAAGACTTGAGGCTTTTTTATATCATTTTTCTTTCTCTTTTCTTTCATATTAATGTATTAGGGAGTTACAAAATGTTTTAAGTCATTTTTATTTCTGCATACATCTTTTATTGATGTGAAAGAATTTAAAATGTTATACATGTGCATGCTCTACTTAATTATCTTTTAAGAAATAGGAAAATAGTATATAAATAGGAAAAGAAAAAAAAGGTGCATGTGGCGTAAAGCCGAAGTTCTACTTGTAAAAATAGAGTGCTATTTGTTGGAAATAGGAAGTGTCACTAGTCGGGATTTCGGTGCCCAAACCTGACTTTTATTACATAAATAAGATTTTTTTTGTAATTTTATTGAGTATTTTTCCTTATAATTTATTTCTAATAAATATTTTATATTTAATAAAAAATTATTTTATGATAATAAGAATACTTTTCAAGTTGAGTCCGAGCCGAGCTCTAGTCTAAACAATATTTTCGAGTTGAGCTCGAGCTCTACCTTTGAGAACGAATTCGATTCAAACTCAATAAAAAGTTCATCAGCTCGAATCGAGTCGAGAACTAAAATACTCGACTCGACTCGAAGCCACCCTACTTATATTAGTTTATCTATTAGTATAAGTTGGAAGTTAGTTCCTCGTATCTTTTGAGGAGCTAGAATTATTGTTTTTCTTCTTCGTTTATTAGCTCATGCTTAAGCCTGCAGCATGTTGCTTGTTTATGGGGTATACTCTTCTGCTTGTTTTTCCTTCGTTTTGTTTTTATACATTCAATTTTGCAGGGAAAGCATAAACTGTAGAATAATACTCTTAAGTGGGAATTCTTTTGGTTGAGTTTCACAACTGCTCGTACACATAATAGCAAGTCATTGAAAGAAAAATGGTCCATATATAATGCGGGTGACATGCATCAAGTGCCATGCCATACATGGCTCTGGAACTTCCATAGCTGCTGCATTGTTTTGAAATTACTTTAAAATAAATTTAACATGTTATATCTTTGCCTTTTTGCTATAAAAAAGGATTAGCAGTTTAATCACCGTAATTTATTTATTTTTTTTCTCCAATTAGTGCTGTTTCTTAAATATCTTTCTTTCTGCTGCTTATAAATTAGTTTATGATTTTATGCTGATTGTTATGTCTTATTTATTTCCTTTTTTAATAAGAGATATGGATGATTATATCTTGATTCTCTCCATTTATCAATGCCAATTTATATCCCTTGTTTTAAGGGACTGATTGAGTAGAATCATGGAGTTTCGGTGACAGCATGTTGTCATGTTTCTCCTATATATACAACCTTCTTTCAATATGAAAAAATATAGAGTTTTCCTCTCTATAATTCCCTATGGTATCAGAGCATAATCTGTATACATCACGATTCAAATGGTGAAATTCGGAATGGCTATTCTTGCCACTCCCTCCTCCTCAGACATGACATCCAACCAAGGAAGTTTATGCCTATCGCTGGGCATAAGTTAAATGAAAATAATTACCTACAATGGTGCTACTCAATTATGCTATTCATATGTGGAAGAGGAAAAGACGACTTCTTAACCGGGGCAACCACTGCTCCGTCAACTGAAGACCCAAAGTACAAGGCCTGGAAATAAGAAAATAGCATGGTGATATCATGGTTAATCAATTCCATGACCAAGGAAATCGGGGAAGACTTCATGTACTACAAAACGACAAAGGAAATCTGGGACGCTGCTAAGAAAGCTTTCTCAGATAACGAAAATACTTCTGAATTATTTGAGATAAAAGGTATCCTAAATGATCTACGCCAAGGAGAACTCACTGTTACTCAATACTTCAATACTTTAAATAGATATTGGTAACAACTAGATCTTTTTTATGATGCTAAACTTGGTTGTCTTGAATGTAGTCTCAAATACAAAAAGATTGTTGAGAAAGACAAATTTTTTAAGTTCTTATTTGGTCTCAATAAAAACCTGGATGAAGTAAGGGGAAGAATACTCGGGGCTAAGCCGATTCCTCAAATCAGGGAAGTTTTTTCTGAGGTTAGACGCGAGGAAAGTAGGAAAAAGATTATGATGGGAAACCTAGTCACACCAACCCCGAGTGAAAGTTATGCTCTTGCAGCCCAAAGGAGTAATCTGCCTTTTGACAATAATCGACCAAGAAAAGGTGGAAGGCCATGGTGTGATCACTATAGAAAGCCTGGACATACCAAGGATACTTGTTAGAAAGTGCATGGTAAGCCGTCTAACTGGAAACCAAGAGCTTCCACTGAAAGCCGTAGTTTCATGTCCATCGGATAGGAGAAATCAACAACCAAGACGACACTGTTCAGCAAGGAGCAAATTGAATTGCTTCAAAGTTGATCAGCCAACAATCATTACTATCTTCTCTTTCTATTTCCGTTGGCACTGGATCAGTTGCTCAAACAGGTAATTTTCCAGTGGCTTTGAGCACTCAAATGGAGAAAAACGGCCAATGGATTGTTGATTTTGGTGCTTCATATCACATGACTGGTAATGCTAATTTGTTTCACACATATATCCCATGTTCTAAGAATTCCATGGTTCGAATTGCTAATGGATCGTTATCTAAAGTTGCCGGAATAGGATCTGTTATTACAAATAACATAATCCTAAGTTCTGTTCTTTTGGTTCCCAATTTGACTTGCAATTTGTAGTCCATTAGCAAACTTACTAAGGATTTGAAATGTGACTAATTTCTTCTCCAATCGTTGTGAATTTCAGTACGTGGAGTCGGGGAGGATGATTGACAATGCTAAGGAGTGTGCAGGGCTCTATCTCTTTAAAGGTCCTAATAACCCTAAAGAACAAGCTCAAGTTGCAAGTAGTGTATCTATTTCTGGCTCTCAAAATTTATCTAATAACAAGATCATGTTATGGCACTATAGATTAGGTCATCCCAATTTCCGGTATTTGAAAAGGTTGTTTCCTGCATTATTTCATAATATCAATGCCGAGTCTTTTCAATATGATGTCAACTTTCCAAACATGTACGAAATCAATATCCTGTCCAAGGATACAAAACTTCTCACCCTTTCTCAATCTTTCACAGTGATATATGGGGGCCATCTAAAGTAAAAAATATGTCAGGAGCTCGGTGGTTTGTCTCCTTTATAGATGATTGTACTAGGACAACTTGGATATACCTAATGAAAAAAAAAACTGAGGCGGGCCCTATCTTTAAAAATTTTAATAGCATGATCCAAACACTATTTCAAATAAAAATAAAGGTGTTTTGGATTGATAATGCTAGAGATTATTTCAATTCTATACTCGGCGAGCACCTTATGAGTATTGGGATAGTTCATCAAAGCTCATGTGTTGACACACCTCAACAAAATGGAGTGGTTGAAAGAAAAAATAGACATCTCCTTGAAGTGGCTAGATCTATCATGTTCACATCAAACGTTCCAAAACAATTTTGGGGAGATGTTGTCCTTACAACAGTATACCTCATTAACAGAATGCCATCAAGAGTTTTAAACTTCCAAACACCTTGCGAAACTCTTGTCCTCTCCTATCCAAATAATCGAATAATCTCATAACCGCCCCTAAAAATTTTTGGATGATTGGCTTTTGTACATGTTCATGAACAACACCGAAGCAAACTCGATGCAAAAGCCATTAAGTGTATCTTTCTTGGTTACTCTCCCACGAAAAAAGGTTACAAATGTTATTCACCCATCACTAGAAAATTCTATACTTCTATGCATGTCACATTTTTTGAAAACCAATCCTATTTAAAAAAAAATCACATTCAGGGGGAGAATTCTGCTATACAAGAATGTAATTTTTGGTTTGACAATAGTAACTCCATCCCTTTTGAAACTTCAACTCCTTTTGAAATTGAGCCTAGTACCTCCATCCAATCTGAAATCGAACCTTATACCTCTATTCCATCAGAAATTTAGCCAAATGCCATTAGATCTGAAATCGAGCTAAATACCCACATTCCATCAGGAACTGAACAATCATTGCCCAATAACCAAGAGTCCACTACCCCCCTAGCCTGCACTCAAACTACAATTGATAAAGAGCTTCGGGTTTATACAGGGATGAAAAGGCCCCAGAAGGAGAAAGAAGACCACACACTTCTCGAGCACAACCATGAATCCAATTCGAGTCCAGGTAACATTTCTTACGAAGCTCAGATTGATATCATTGCTAATAACGATCTTGATGTTCCTATTGCGATAAGGAAAGGAGTAAGATCATGCACCCAACATCCTATCTCCAATTTTGTATCTTTTAATGGTTTATTAGAAGCATATTGGGCATTTTCCGCTAATTTATCCACTGTAGAAATACCACGGAGTATTCATGATGCTCTAATGAAATCAGAATGGAAGGCTGCCATTGGAGAAGAAATTAGTGCTCTAAAAAGGAATGGTACTTGGGTACTCTCATATTTGCCCAAAGGAAACAACCAGTGGGATGCAAGTGGCTTTTCGCTATCAAATTTAATCCTGATGGGAGTGTAAATCGATACAAAGCAAGACTTATCACTAAAGGTTTTACTCAGACGTATGGCATCGATTACCGAGACTTTTGCTCCGGTCGCTAAACTCAATACAATATGAGTATTACTCTCGTTAGCAGCTAATCTTGATTGGTCTCTTCATCAATTGGACGTAAAAAATGCCTTTCTCAATGGTGATTTGGAAGAAGAAGTATATATGAAAATCCCACCAGGCTTTGAGACAAAAAATAATGTTAACAAAGTCTGCAAGCTTC
>MKEJ01060646.1:0-11645 GCA_001753735.1 Embelia ribes
AAATGTCAAAAAAAAAGAAAGAAAAAAGGTAAAAATGTCCAAAATATCATATTTTGTAAAAATTATTAAATGAATATCATTTGCTCAATTTATTATGTTTACAAGGTTATTTGGTATGAATATCCTAACAGACTTTCCGGTAAATAATTAATCAAATTTTGATAATATGTCCTACTGAATGCATCAAGCCTATGCATGACTTCATCATGGTTAGCCTTTATTTCTTTCTTCATTTCAATAATATCCTTTGACAAATTTTCAATTAATGGCTTTGCTTAGCAACAAAAAAAGAGGGGACAGAAGTGTGTGATGCATGCCTTTTCTTGGCAGCAGAGGCTGGTGAGCCAAAGAAGACAGTCTTAGTAAGACTGGCTTTATCTTCAAGATGCCTTTTCTTCATCAATCTTTTCAAAAATTGTCCCAGCTTTTGCTCTTCACCTTCAGCATCTTACCCTCTTCTTTATCTTTGCCCTCTTCTTTATCTTTGCCCTACTCTTCCGCTTCAACAACAACCTCAATATCATCTTTCTCAACATCATATTCCTCACCTGTAAGAAATACCAGGCAGAGTAGGAATGTAGCGCCCCGAAATCCAGAGAGAACTGGAGACGCAAGCTTATTCCCTTTTTAAAAAAAGGAAACGAAAAATATATATCGCTTCTTTCTCAATCCCATTCTACAACCACTACCTACAACAGAGTGTGCGATAAGTAAAGCTACGCTATAGCATGCATATGGCATTTATATTGAATTAAAATATAAGCTCACCCTGCATATGGCTTGTATATTATCGCAAAATAAACTCCATGTTTACAATAAAAAATATAATAAACTGCATGCTCCAAGTTAAGCCTAACACACTGGTCACTTAAGGCAACAACATGAAGTAATATAAAAGATAAATCTGCAACATCAATATACAATGCCTCAAAATAATACATCAAGATAAGAGGTTACAACACAAAGTCAGCTATGTCTTCTATAGCTCCAAAAGGTACATACACTGATCAACACATAGCCTCAACGAGGACCGTCTCCCATCTTAGCACCTACAATACAATTATGATATGATATGATATGGAAAAAGAGAAAATATTCGAGTTAGATTACTTAATAATACGGTAAACGAAATGCTATGGGTGCCAACATGCATAAATAAAACAAGTAATAGTGTATGCAATACAATGTCCATGCAATGCAACTCAACGCTATTCAACACTAACACCGACACTATGCAATACTGACAGTGGAACTAGTGTATCAACACGATCTATAATCCGCCCTCGTCGCAAGACGCGATTATAGACTATAAATTAACACCAACGCCAACACAACGCAAGGATGGGAACTAGTGTCTCAACACGATCTATAATTCGCCCTCTACGCGGGACATGATTATAGACTATAAATCGACACCAACAACAACACCAATACAACGCAAGGATGAGAACTAGTGTCTCAACGCATTTTATAATCCGCCAAATATTTTCCCTGATCAAGTTTTTCAATTTTCACGATAGGGCACCGAGCCCTCTCTTTATTTTTCAATACATCATAGGCGACACTTTCCTAAAACAGCTCAACACGACTCAACTCCCTATGAATATAACTTACGTATTTTCCATATTCAACACTTTAAAATCCTCGATTTTAAATCAACAACGCTTAAATTCATCAACGCAATTGAGCATCATTACTCTAATACATTTTCAACACCAACTCGTTTCAATACATTCCACGATTTCAACACTTTCTTTTGAAATTTTCATTTTTAAATTCAACACATAGAAATCATTTCTATCAGCTTTATTTTCATTAAAACAACTTATGCTCATGTAATGAAAATGCAATGCCATGAATGTATGAACAATTCATACTTCTTGTACAATTAATAATAACACCAACCCACACATATGTAATGCAATTCTACTCCATTCAACCCGATTCAACACATTTCAACACATTTCTACTCATACAACTCCAATTCATCGATACACCATCTATATATAGAGGTACATACATAGACTCACGCTTATATTATTATCCCGTAATCTACTCGTACCTTATACGACGCCAATCAACTCTTGAGAGCTAATGAACCAAAAGCCCCAAATTGCTCCGTTCTTCACCTCGAGGTTTGACCTAGCCATCAAACTCGAATCAACACAAACCTACAATTAAACATGATCTACCAATCACCAAGATATAGAAAATCAACTTCTATTTCATTTCAAAATGAAGCAAAAATTTAGGGTTGATGAATGAACAAGACAAGATTCAATACTTACCTCAAAATGATCACTATGCTCTAAGGGTCACGAATCTCCGCTCTATTCTCGCGGACAATCTCCAACACAAGATGAATTTTGAGCTTTAAAGTGGTCTAAAAATGACACTACACTGCTATCTCTCTCTGGTCGGAATGGAAATGGGAACATGAGGTTGGATGTAACTTAAAGCCACTTTATCACATTTCCCAAGCTGCCCAACACAGTCGACTGTTCTAATGTAACAATCGACTGTGTACCAATCAGTCAACAATTGAGCTCTAACAGTTGACAGATTGCACAAATCAGTCAACTGATTCCTATTATCAGTCGACAGATTTGAACCAACACAAGTCAGATCCACTGACATTGTTAACATACTCTAACAGTCGACTGATTAACCTCAACAGTTGACTGTTGCAATCCACCTGAGCCACTGGACATTTTTGGGCCTCAAATCAGTAAATAGATGCCCACAATCTGTCGATTAGTTCACTAACAGTCGACTGATTCTACTCCAATAGTCGACTGATTTCCCTTACTGAAGGTTAAATTCAAAATTCGATCTTTCAACGCTTAGGCATTTAGGCTAACGTCTCGCAATGCCAACCCCACACACTTCTCAACACCGTTATCCACAACACTCAACACTAAGGCTACAACTACTCTACGTAAGAAAAGGGCTAACGCTTATATGCATACTATGCTAATGCATTATATCTCGTAAACAATAAAACAACACCAACGCCTCGTATCAACGCAACAATACCAACGTTTCATATCAACGAATACGTAACAACACTTATGCTACATTCAATTCTAATGTAACATATCAACGCTTAAATAAATAATAACATTATTAATTTAAAAACGAAAACTTTTCTCGGAATTTTCGGGATGTTACAAGGAAATAGTTCATAATCATAAATAGTTAAGAAACACAGATGAGTGAGGTTAAGAGTTCAGAAATACTTTTCAAAAGTTATGAAAAAGTTGAGAAACAGTTAAGAAACATAAATAGAATTTGAGGAATAGAGACAAACAATATGTCATACAGTTAAATCCCAACCTATGAAGGAGTTCGCCCATAAAATCCGCAAAATCTATTCTTTCAAAAAGACCTCCTCTTCCTCAATTACCTTGATTTCATTTACCTGCAACAAATTTTGAAACCAAAATTAAATTCATACATATTGTCAAGATATTAGTTCATAACAGTGCAATTTAGTTATTACTTACATTACCTTGCTTGATTTTGTTTTGAACTACCTTCGAACTTGGAATACTGTTTGAGGTATACATCAGTATTCTTGGGCAAATAGGCTCTTGGTTTTGTATCTGTACCTTAGTTGCAAATTCAGGCACAAATGAGGTAATGACCCCATATATCTATACCTGAAGAGCAATTGGAAACCTATAGGTTGTATACCCCTACTTCTTAACATGCTCATTCACCATCTGTTGATAATGCCTGATGTCCTTTTTAACCCCTTTAAAGTAACTCTCCATACAACCTTACCACAGGGATAGTCAAGGAAGACATCCAAATCCTCATCTAAATTAAAAAGTCTATTATCCATTAGATGAGTATTTTCATATCCATAAAAACTATTGCAAATTAAACAACATAGACCCAGCTTCCATCCTTCTTTCTTGTCAATGCAACTATTCAATGCAACCAATACCTTCTCAGAATGGGTGAGGACCAATCACTTACAAAAATCCTATCAGTGAACTTTCCAAAATTTAACCATGTAAAGTCTTTAAAGCTAAAACTCACTTCTTTATCATTGATTAAGAAGTGAACAACATCAGGAGTTTTATAGGTAGTTTTCATAATCATAATGCCATGCACTATGTTCCATGAAAACCTTACATTTGGTGCATTGAGGATATGCTTAAATTGTGTATCATTAATCATCTCTGTCAAATTCAATTCATAAATTTCTTCTTAATGTGTGAAACCCCCCATTTCAGGACATTTTGCCTTCAAAATCATCAGAGGAAGGGATAATGAATTTCTTGGAGACCATCTTAATAACACAGAAAAAAAAAACAATGCAGAAATGTTAAACTGTTAATAACACCAAAGAAACAATAAGGAAAAACACTGAATGTGTTAAGAAACTGCTAAGAAATAGTCAAAAAACTACTAAAGGAACACTCAATAAATTAAGTAACAATCAAGAAACTGCTAAAAAACAGTCAAGAAACTATTCATAAGCTAACAATTTCAAACCCTATTACCACAAATATATTTTCAAGTTATGAAAAACAGTTACGATAGAGCTAAAAAAAATGTTTAGAAACTAACAATTTGTTAAGAAACAGATAAGGATGATTATAAGAATATCAATTTGATAATAAACACAACCCAAATTGAAACCTTATGTACTAGAAATATATTTCCAAAATTCCTAATTTCAATTCCAAAATTGAAACCCTAAATAATTGTAAGAATATCAATTTGATAATAAACGCATCCCAAAATTGAAATCTAATTTATCATAATTATATTTTCCCCTAATTTCAGTTCCAAAATTGCAACCGTATTTACCACAAATATATTTCCAAGTTAATAAGAAAGAGTTCAACAGAGTAACACTAGAAAAAGTTAAGAAAGGGAGGATTAAAAAATATGCAGAAAATGTTAAGAAACAAAAACCAGAACTTATGTTTCATATATACTCAAAATGATGGAAACAGATACGAATGACATCAGAAATCTAAATGATTATAAAAATATCAAATCTTACAATTGATAATAAATGCAACAATCCAAAATTTAAACTTTATTTATCACAAATATATTTTTAAAATTGAAACTCAATTTCAAATAGAGAGAGGGACACACAACGTCTGAGAGAGAGACGTGAGAGAGATATATCGACTATAGAGAAAGACATGCGAGAGAGTAGTCAATAGAGAAAGAGAAACCGACGGTTGAGAGAGGGAGTGTGCGTAGTGGAGAGATGTGCGAAGTAGAGAGAGAAAGACGAGTGTTTTGTTTCAAATTTTAGATTCCAAAAAATAGAAGTGTCCAAAAATTTACATTTTATAAATATTATTTGTTTAATTAGATATATTTGTAAAGTGTTTTGTTGAATTAACCCCTGCTTACCAACAAAAAAAAAAAAACCGTCTCTCTCTCTCTCTCTCTCTCTCTATATATATATATATATACATGTCAATGCTCTTCAGGGATTAGAGAGGAGCGATGACTTCCGCATCTCTCTCCTCACACCTCCATTGTATCTCCAATTCCAGGTTCAGTTCATCTCAGCCGTTGATTGTGCACCGGAACCCTAGACGGGCCCTCTCCTTGTTCAGAAATGGCTCGCGTCCACCCACAGTCGTGTGTTCTTCTTCCAAGGACCCTCCTGGTTCCGGCGAATTGCTCCCCAGGTTTTATTTTATGCTTAAATTTAATTTTTATGCTTTTTTTATGACTTATTTTTGTGCTTGAATTTGAACTGAAAGCTGCATAGAGAGGTAGATTTTATGCTCGGGTTATTTTAATTAAGTTGTTTTGTAGTATTTGGTTATTCAGCTTATGTCTTTAACCTAATTTAGTTTCTAACTTTAGAAATTATACCAAGACTACATCAGTTTTCTTTCCAGAAATTGATTTTTCAAACCTTTAAGCTGGATATGCCTAAATTTTTTTCCATTTGAATTTTTTTCGGCTTAAATTACTATCCAGTAACGGAGGTGGCATTTATATCTCCGGTAAGGGTACTTACAATTTTTATTGCTAAGTTCGGGGAAGATTGACATTGCTCGTAAATTATTTTTTTCTGGACCAATAAAAGGTTCCTTTTTTCTTTGGAATAAGGAACTTGAAATATTAAAAAAAAAAAAAAGAAATTGTATTTATTCAGCGAGTGGAGAGTAAACACGGACTCCCTAAATGAAAAATTTAACTCTAAAATATATGCGTGTTACTTAGTGATCATGTTCCGTTAACTCTATTCCGTGTAGCGGATATACTAGAAACATATAAAATGTTGTTAAGTGATTTGCTAGTCTATTTTCTTTTAGCATTATTGCAAGTGTTTTTCACCTGTATCATCTGTGTCTTTTGGAAACAAGGGCATGGTAGTATTTGGTGGTGACAGTGTTTCCTATCTGAACAAATGAAATTATGCATATATATTGCTAATTCATGGCATTGGAAGAAGAACTTGCATAGCTAATCGTTGTCATGAGCCATATGTAATAATTTAATTTGTGGGATACGAAAAATCTTGTCGTTAAGGTAGAAATGTTTGTATTCTGTTGCAGTAACTTCTGCATTATAGAAGGTCCGGAGACTGTTCAAGATTTCGTCCAGATGCAGTTGCAGGAAATCGAAGACAATATAAAGAGTAGACGCAATAAAATCTTTCTCCTTATGGAGGAGGTAAGATTATTATAGTTGCAGGTCCTAGATCACTTCTCTTATCGAAAAGTTCCGTCCTTGGTCTAGTTCTGCCTTTTCATTTGCATTGTCATGCATGTGTTAATTTTCTGTAGGTTAGAAGATTACGTATACAACAAAGAATAAAGAGCATCAAGGCTGTTGATGCCAATGGTGAGGAGGAAAATGAGATGCCTGAGATTCCATCATCAATTCCTTTTCTCCCTCATGTGGTAAATCCTGAAACAAATTTGGGGTCGGATTAGGAGTTACCCTTTTGTGTTTTCTTCAAGCCCTCTTCAAACTGAAGCTTGTTTATTTTTAGCTCACCTTGTATTGTTTTCTGTAACAGACACCTAAGACACTGAAGCAGCTGTACCTGACAAGCTTTTCTTTCATATCTGCCACAATTTTATTTGGTGGCCTCCTTGCACCAATTGTACGTAACTAAGCTCTCTTGTCCCATATCTCATATCATGCTCATCTGAAAAGAAGAGGTGTCTGTAATGTTGTTTAGCTTAAATTAGTTATTGTTTGTCAAGCCAATGAAATGAACTAAATGGTTGTCTTACACAAGGCGTGTGAGCTCTGTAACAATTCTGTCACCTTAGAGTCCTTTTTAACTTGAATGTGACATAGTTCAAGCTAAAGACTTCTGTTTCACTTGGCAGCTCGAGCTGAAACTTGGCTTGGGAGGCACTTCATATGAAGATTTTATACACAATTTGCATTTACCCATGCAGTTAAGGTACAAATCTTATCTGGGTTCCTTCTAACATAAATTAGTGTATTCACTTCTTATCCTATGTCATATTTATGATTGCTAATGTCCATTTCACTGTAATGGACATTTAATTATTTTGTTGATACACTGGTATATCTTTTTAAAATAGTCAGGTCGACCCAATTGTGGCTTCTTTTTCGGGTGGGGCTGTGGGTGTAATTTCGGCTTTGATGCTTCTAGAAGCTAATAATGTCGAGCAGCAAGAGAAGAAAAGGTGCAAGTATTGCCTTGGAACCGGTATGCTAAATGTTTATTCACTTGTACAATTGTGCTCAATTCTCTGTAGTACTATGTATATCTATCTGTAGCTTTTGTATTTTATGAGAAATGGCAAGTAGTAAAACGGCGACACTAATGAAGTATGTACCGGACATGGCTTGATACTTTGTCCACTCAAGATTCACTGCGCTGATAATAGTTTTTCATATTGTATTACCAAACACCATGGATAATGTGAGGAAAAGTTAGTATTCCCATTAAGAATATGATGATATGATTCTATTCATACAAGTAGCTAAAAAGTTTTCACTAATATATTTCATCGACCAATCAACATGGTTCTCATGAATTGAATTAATCTATTATTCAGCCGTTGCAGCCAAATGGGTGGTGATCATTGAATTAGGTTTTTTTTTTTTTAATCTCTTGTGATTTTTCCAGCGTTTATTGTATGTTCCTATGGTTCTGTAAACAGGATATTTGGCATGTGCTCGCTGCTCTGCAAGCGGTGTTTGTTTGAAAATCGAACCCATTTCAGTTTCCAACCCTTCTAACCGCCCCTTACGTGCACCAAATACTCAAAGGTGTTTAAACTGCTCAGGAGCTGGAAAGGTATGTAATATCTTTATATCTTGCTTCGCGTAGAGGTTATTTCCTGAACGTAACCATTTCAGATTGAAATGTGTAGATCTACTACTGAGTATATAAATTGTACTTGTAATACATAATGTTGGGTCATCATTTGTCAATTGATCTTAGCCACTTCCATGGCTAAGTGTCGGGTATTAGTATTTCGGCTCTTTTTTAGATTACTTATTTTTCCCTTTTCCCCCTCGACTGTGGTACAGTACAATTCCAAACCGAAATTAGAAACACTTTTAAAATAAGAATTGCGAAATGGACAATAAGCATTACAAGGAATACATGTTTAGGAATCACAATCAAATTAGCATTTGTTAGCATTCAGGCGAGCTAGAACCCTGTTAGCACACGGACATAACCATATGTTCTGAGTACTTACAATTGCAATTGCTTTGTAACCTCTATGGTACTTCATTGTGATTGGTTGACTTATACTTTCCGACTTTTTGGGTTTTTCTATGTTTGTGTAGGTAATGTGCCCGACATGTCTCTGCACTGGAATGGTGATGGCGAGCGAGCATGATCCAAGAATCGAGCCTTTTGACTAGAAGAGATTGAAGATATGCATCTCCACTACTCATAAGTTTCTTCTTCTTCTTCTAAAATTCATGTAAACTGTTATCTAACACAGTAACAATCGAAGTGTATGCTTGCACAGAGGCTGATAAAATGCACAAAGCTTCAAGAATGTTTGTATGAGTGGAATTATAAAAGTAAAAACTATAGATATGTACGTATGGCAAAACAAGAAAACCCCATGGTCATTCCCTGGGGCGTAATTTTATTATTATTGGTTATTTTTTCCTTTTTTTTTCGAGATTTCCTCACATTACTGATTACTTCTACAGTTTTACATCTTATCCCCTTTTGTCCGGATCACATATATATGCATGAATTCAAGGAAAACATGTTTTGCTTAGAATAGTTTTACTTATATTTGAAGTGATCCAAAATAAAGCGCAGATCATAGGCAAGTAAACATCGCAACTTCAAGCATCCAGCAAGTATTTTCAATTATCATGTTGTCGTACCAAAGGATTATTTTCACTGTCGACAAATTGAGCTACAATCTAAAAAATGAAGTGGTGCAAGAGGCTAATATGCCAAATGCGTCTTGTTTTACTACTTTTTTTCCATAAAAAAAAAAAACAATTGTTTACTTGAACTAGTCGAGTATGGCGATCATCCACGGCTCCTAAATGAGATTTCACAATCAATTTCTAACCAGTCCGACTCGGCACAATAATTAGTCCAATCTAATGCACTTTTTAACTTTTATATCAATATTTTAAAATTTTGAAGCATCAGTAAGGGTGGACGTAGGAAGTTAAGCAAATGACAGCAAATTTTCTACTTAAAACATATTCGAATTGAAGAGAAAAAATAATAAACCAAAAAAATGGTGTAACGAGTTTTGAATCTATAACAAAGTTTAACTATACAATTCTTACCACTTGGAGAATATTGAATATACTACATCTATCGCTACAATATTTATAAAAAAAATGAAACCACAATGGTACAATCAGCTTAGAAAATTATAACAGTATTAAAGTTAGTAATGCCAATCTGGACATCCGAAAGCTTGTTATAAGCTTGCAAACTCTATAAGGTATAATAATTCTCAGAAATATCAATATATATGAACATTTATTATTATTTTTTTATAGTTTGTTGGCCGAAAGAAAAAAAATGACTCCTTTTATCATAACTTCAATCCGCTCATGAGCTTCTTATTCGAGGAAGATGAGTTTCTGACTCCTGGAGGCAGATTTTTAGCCACAAAAATAAAATTTTGTAATAAAAAATTTCAAAAATTATTTTATAATCATTTAAAAATTGTATTCTTGTGATTGAAATTTTTTTTCTCATCTTTATATTTTTTAAGAAGTGTTAGGCACTCTTCATCCCTTATATAATACTGACCTAACACTCCATCCATGAGAGCATTGATGGCGTAAGATTTATGTTAACAAATTGATTTTCTTAAATTTGTTTACAGAATTTTATTTAAACGAACATTTATTGTACTTATATATATATATCTATATATATGTGCATAAATTTATAGGTATTTCCATAATTGATTTAATATTTGTATATGAAATTCCTCTTCCAAACATAAAGAACAAGAATAGAAATAAAAACTACAACATTTTTTTTTTAATAATAATCAAAATCATGATCATTATTACTAATATAATAAACAATTAAAAAAATACATCCCCTGGAGTCTTCTGTCATTTGAGAAATTCGGTATTCCATCACAACAGTTGCCATGAAACCCTAGCCTACAGAATACAACGTACACACATCGCCGCATCTCTCTACCGCTGCTACTCTCTCCAGCTTCCCTCTCCTGTGCGATCTCTCTCTCTCTCTCTCACTTAGTGCTCAATGATAAATAAAAAAGTGGGGAAGAAGTATTTAAGCCAACACTTTTTAATCTAAAGTTGACCAGTTTGATCAATTAGTTTGAACTTTTAGATCTATCCAATTGCTAATTGGATCAATCAGACATACGGAAATTTTATCTTCCCACAACTTTTGTAGATAGCCGCGGAAAACACTCATAATCATTCATAGATACTAAGAGAGGTGTTTTCCAGCTTTTGGAAAGCTATTTGAGTATTTAAAACTCATCCTAAGCTACGTGAGGCGACTACCAACAAACCCCTATGAAACACTCCAAACCCCTATGAAACACTCCAAACAACCATCAAAACAACTACAAATAGATTTATACTATCTCCGGAAATATGTCACGACTAAGAGAAATAAGCATTACTAATGCAACCTGACGACAACGAATCATAGTCCCCGACTATGACATGCATAATGCAATGACAATAAGCAACTAATGACTACAAATACAATAAACCACAACTACGAATGTAACTATGAGAATTAATTATAACATTAAAGGTATTTAATAATATTATTTATTTGCAAAAAATATTATACGAATTTTTAGGACATTACATTGCTAATTGGTAGGGATACCATAAGACCTTTTCGTTGATATAAACATCTCAATTGACCTATAGAATGAGGAGGCCTTGGATTCCAATTTGAAGAATCTCTCATAATGGGTCACCAACCGCATCATAGAAGAGGTCATTGTGGTTGGCGAGATGAGTTTCTTTGCAAACTAGGCAGTGGCTGAGATCTTTCGGTCTTCAGGTCCACGTATTTTCCCTATGATAAAGAAAGTTTTTAATAATTGTCGCGCCCCCGAATCCCAAGCACCCGGAACTCGGAGGTGCGATTGCGAATATACAACACTCAACCATAATCACAATCACAATAATATCAAACTAACCAAAGTAAATCC
>MKEJ01060647.1:0-14056 GCA_001753735.1 Embelia ribes
TTTTAGTCACAAAAATAAAATATAATAATAAAAATCTTCAACAATAATTTATTATTATATGTATTAGATTATATTTTTATAATAAAATTTTTTGTCTTACGGTGACATTATTTTTTGTTGGTCTCATAATACTATAATTTAATTTGCCCTTTTTGTATGGTTCGCTGTAAGGCTGCAAACATTGCTGTTTCCAGCTAATTCACACGTATACATATCTAATTTTTTTTTGTTTGAAAGTTGGTATGCATAGCTTTCTATTGACTTGCAATATCTCCAATTATAATCGTCACCACGTAATAGATTTAGTTTTTTTTTTACATACAAAAATAAATAAATTTATTTTTATTTTTGTACATAAAATCAGTAAAAAGATTTTAAATTCGATAGGGGTAATTTTTAGTTGTGCATGTTCCATTTAAAATTATAAAGTGTTGCCTTTTGATTTTTTTCCTAAAAGTATGTTTCGGTCATAACATGCCTATTATTTAAAAATGGAGGGAGTATGATTTAAATAGATAAATATAACTTTAAAAAATAAGTGATATTAGAGCATTGAGACGGGAATTTTTCATTAAATTTGTGTATTAGGCTTTCAAAATCTTTAATTTTCTATAAAGATTATGCGTAACAATCTTTATTTAAAATTAATAAAAATTTACTCAAATGGATAAATTGTGAATAGAAAGTTATTACATGAAAATTTACTCTGATTATTTTGTGAGGCATTTAAAAAGAGAACCACCGATGTGCTACATTTTTTCCCCCCAAAATCTTACCGTTAATATTTATGCCTATTTGACACAATTTATTCCCTATTTTAGGATGCATTGCATTCCAAATATTGAAAATATTTTTTATTGCAATTATGGTAAGATTTTTGGATAGATTTATAGGTGGACGTAGCATAAATCTTAGAACTTTACTGTCTATAATTTTTCATTTTTCGACGTGCTTGGATGAAAGATACGTATGCACTGGTCCCCTCGTATGAAAATAGACAAATGTCTTTCATTTAAAATCGATGATAATATATGGAATCTCTATACCTACGATAGATATACTGATGATGGATAAAAATTAAAGTCTAAATCTTAATGATTAAAAGCTTATCAATTGAAAAATTAAACGGCAGTGTGAATGCTCAAATAGATTGTTTTGCCAAGTAATTCACACGTATCTATATGTATCCATCCACTTGCAATATCTTCAAATATATTATGTCTATAGATAAGATATTATAAGTTTGGAAAAAAAAAGTGATAACATGTTTTTCAGGTAAGGACTCCGATGTTCTGAATTCTCAGGGAAGGACAAATCCGGTCAATATAAATACTTAACACAAAAATGCAACCATCACAAATATTTTACATCTTCAGTTCTTATATCTTTTTTTTTTTTGTTTTTTTTTAAAAAATAGCAAAATTTGGGGCTTGATTTTGTGTCTGCACCATGACAATCCTCGTTGATGAACCTGAATTTGGTAAAATTTCTTCATTTTTTTTTCTTTGTTGAGAATTTTCAGCATCTCTTTCCCTGCGATTTTTGTATTTAGAGGTGATAAATAAATATAGTATTCTGTATTCGTGAAAATTTCCCCCCTATTTTATGGGATCAAGAACATAAAAACATTCGTATTTGTAGATTTGTCCTATTTAATTTCTTAAAAAAAAAAAAATTGTGGACCATTTTCAGAAAAACTGTTTCTGTATTTCTACCACAATAAATCTATCATTTATAATTTCTCTACTAATATATAATTTTTTTGCCAATACTATAAAATACTTCTAGTTAGAATTATGAAAAAAAAAATATTTTATATTTTATTATGTGATATTTGATTATTTCAATAATTTAAAATTTTTTTCCAATGTCTAAAATTTCTGAAAATATTAATTTCTATAAGAAAAGACTTTCTACCTTGAAAGTCTAATTTAGAACATCTTTTTTTTTTTTTTTTTTAAATCACATTTCGTTTTCTGTTAAAATTGCAGATTTTATTTACAAAAATAAACTATTATGTTTTTTTTTTTAAATAAATTTGCGCTAATTATTTTTTCAATAGAATTGCATAATCTCATGAAACTATTATTATTATTATTATTATTATTATTATTTATTTTTTTAATGTGATGTGTGTGTTATATTTCTTGAATATAATGTTTTAACCAGGAACAGAGGCTGATGTGGAAAAGGTGGTTCCCAACAATGACAAAGAATTGGTGTTAGATGGTGGATTTCTTGTGCCGGAAATTAATGCTTTTGGCCAAAATTTTAGGTTTACTTTTCTACCCATCATTATCTTATTAATCCATACTTAATCTGCATAACATAAGAAAAATCCAATTCCAAAATTTAAGCCAAAAATTTATGTAGAGAATTAGAACCCACAATTGCCCTGGGAGGACTTGTTTAGTTAATGGCTATAAGCTTCTAACTTATTAGTAATTTTTTTACTTAAAAATTGGAAAGTATAAGTTTATTTGATATTTTGGCATAAATAAAATGTAATCTTTAAGTTGTATCAATTCAAATTTTTTAAAATAAAAAATAAGCTAGCTTATTAGTTTAAAAGTTTCCACTAAGCATTGACATTATACCGGCACTTTTTCTATACCTCATTTTTTTATTATTATTTTTGTTTTTAAAATCAGAAATTTATTTATTTTAAACTTTTGATTGGAACCTTTTCCTTTCCTGATAAAAGACTGACATTAGAGCCCACTTGCTAGTTGAATTTGTCTTTCGCACAAATTAAGAAAACTAAAATAATGTGATGAATAAAATAATTACTTCAACTTCTGAATAAAAAATGCAATATAATTTACAACTGTCTATATGAAACAGGATAGGGGAGTTATTGTGAAGAATAATAATCTGTCAAATGCTTAGTGGGCCAGTAGTGCCTTGATAGTGGACTAGGCCAATATTCTGCATTGGGCCTTAGTGGGCTGTTGAAAATATGAAAGCCCCAATATGACTGGATTCTAATGCCAGCAACTTATCGTTCCTATCCTGGGCCTTCACTAGCCCATATTCTAGCATCTTCTCCCAAAATAACAAATTATTTATTTTGTTTTTAGAATTTTAGATAAATTTTAAGTACTAGTTACTACCATAGTGAAGTTCATATTTTTGCATTTACCCCGCCTATGATTTGATCATAAAAAAAATTATGAAACCAGGGATTACGACGCGGAGAGCCATAGGCAAGAAGGCGTGGAGAATTTTTACCGCAACAATCACATTAACCAAACCGTGGACTTCGTACGTCGTTGCGCCTCAAGTTTTTTTGTTTACTCTCATTTCATTAGTGAGAAATTATGAGTTAAAGTTGGCAAATATAATTAACTTTTGCATAGGTGAGGAAAATGAGAGGGGAGTATAGGAAAAGGGACAAGGCAGAGATGAGCATATGGGAGTGTTGTGAACTGTTGAATGAAGTGGTTGATGAGAGTGATCCTGATTTGGATGAGCCCCAAATCGAACACTTGTTGCAAACTGCTGAGGCTGTTAGGAGAGACTATCCTGATCAAGATTGGCTTCACTTGACTGCCCTTATCCATGGTATTATATATAGTTTACGCGCGCGCGCGGGCACACACATATATATACTCAATTAAGCTAGTTGTCATATGTATATATATAGTTTACACAGGCGCACACACACACGCACACACATATATATATACTCAACAAGGCTAGCTGAAATATGGGTGTCTGTCAATTAATACTTTGAGATTTTGAACTGAAAAATAAGGTTTTTGGAGAATCATGGAAAGTGACTACATATCAATCGACTGATACGTGATGTAAATGGGCTAACGCCCCTGTTTCAGATTTTGAAGGATGTCTTATAAATACTTATTCAATTGTTTATTCACGTGCCCGAATTCTTTGAAACTGGCGTGGCCTGTGATTTACCAATTCGAGTTTGAGCTTTTTTTGGTCTCCCAAATTAAAACTTTCATCCACCTCATTGCGATGGTTATAATTTCGATAATGCCATCAATGTCACTGTCATTTTATTCTTATTTTCTGTATGAGAAGGTGTATAATAGATACTAAATTGTCAATTAGCTAACTTGGTTGATGTGTAAATGGCATTTTAGATCTTGGCAAGGTTCTTCTCCTCCCTAGCTTTGGGGAGCTCCCTCAATGGGCTGTTGTAGGTGACACATACCCCGTGGGATGTGCTTTCGACGAATCAATCGTCCATCAAAAGGTTTAAACCCCTAGCGAAAATTTTATTTTTATTCTAGTACAAAACAATGATTTTGTTTTACTTTTTATTATATGATCTTGGATTTTTGAGTATTAATGCAGTACTTCAAGGGAAATCCAGACTATGAGAATTCTGCTTACAATACCAAATTCGGAATTTATTCCGAGGGGTGCGGACTAGACAATGTTTTGATGTCTTGGGGTCACGATGACTACATGTATTTGGTAATTTTTCTTACTATTACTATGATTTCTAAAATATTCTTAGCATAGTGATATTGCCTTTCCAGCCAATGTAAGCCACTGCCCCCGAGGCTCCTGTTGCCGATGCTACGATGCCCAATGTTAGCTGCACGACAAAGGGATTGCGGGGCGGTTTATGAGGGCTATATTAGGCATCAATTCTAGTCTAATGGAAATTTTTTTTATCGTATAGTGTGGTTCTTAGTTTGTGTGTTTTAGAGTTTGTTTGGACGGGGAAACATGATTAGTGCATATAACTTAAAACTGTTTTGCAAAAATGATACACCTAGAATTTTTTTTTGTTTCGAAGACGACACATCTTGCAAAATGCTCGAGAAACGATGCATCTAGAAAAAATCAAGTTTGGAAAACTCGACCAAACGGCCTCTTAGCATAGTGATATAGGAGATGTTATCCTTCTTTTACTACGTATTTATATAAAAAATGTATTGGCTTTTGATTTGTTCCAAAATGATCCTGCCCAACATTGACGAACCGGAGGGGGCAGTTGATATGACCTTATTTTTTTTGAATTTTTGTTTAATTGGAGAAATAAGCGAAAGGTTTGGCTTTTTTGTTACATTTTTCAGGTGGCTAAGGAGAACAATACAACTTTACCTTCAGCAGGTCTTTTCATAGTCAGATACCATTCATTCTATGGTAAGTGGAATAAAAAAGAAACTAATGATTCATTGAACTTTTGTACAAAAAATAAAATATATAAGGTGCAATATAATTGCAAATTTGAAGCGAAAATAATATTCCTAATGAAAATGATTTTATCTTACAGCTTTACACAGGTCAGGAGCATACAAACACTTGATGAATGAGGAGGATGTTGAGAATTTGAAGTGGCTCCAAATATTCAAGTACTTCATTTTTAATATTTTTCTACTTTAGTTTTTATTCATATAAATAAAATTATTCTTTAAAATGGTTAATTTAGAATAAAATGCTAATTACTTTTTATTTTTTGATTCCTACTTGCAGCAAATATGATCTATACAGCAAGAGCAAAGTTAGAGTTGATGTTGAGAAAGTGAAGCCTTATTATCTCTCTCTCATTGAGAAGGTTAGATATAATTAAGAATAAGTTTAGTTGTTTTCACCAGAAGCGCTAAAAATTTAAGATGAATGCATTTATAATTTTTTTTTAGCCCAGAAAAATCTAGCTTTTTTGCTTATCGCCTGCAAACAAACAATAATAAGTTTTGTATAGCATAATGTGTTTTGTTAATGATTTTTTTTGCTAATGTAATTACTTGGTATTGCAGTATTTCCCGGAGAAGCTGAAGTGGTGAAAAGTGGAGCTTTGTTGGCATAAAGTGGTTCCATAGTTTTATCAAGAATGGGGATTACAACTAGAAAAATTCACTTATTGTTTGTCTTTGTTCTTTAATTATTTTTCACTGTATTTGTTCTTATGCTTTGTCCCTTTATGTACTTATTCTAAAAGTGAGCTATGTAATTATGTTGTGGTTCAAATAATAATTAATCCCCTTTATGTTAAATTGCCTATCATTACCTTTTTTATCCTCCAAAATTTCCATTTAAAATTTGACATGAAGAACTGTGCATGATTGAAAATAGGGCAAATATCAGAAACATCCCTGAGGTTTTATCTTTTATCAATTTAATCCTACAATTTTGATTTTTTATTTATTTCATCCCCAAGGTTCCCTTATTTCATCAAATAGGTCCTTTTGGACCATTTTGTCCTTCCCTTTTACATTACACTAATAAGATTGTTATTTTGATTAATAATAAAGATATTAGACTAAAAGCTAAACTAAATAGAAAGTGCATATTATTAAATAACATTTAAGTGTTTGAAAAAAGTAAAAATTAAAATAGTAAATAATAATTTGAATACCAATTTTTTTACTATTAAGTAAATAATATCAAAAAGCAACAAAATATATAGTTTTTAAATTTTTTTAAAGCAATACTAAATACATAAAAACTAACAAGTTTCCTAAATTATAAATTTTAATGCATGATATAAGCCTACATCTTTTGGTACTTTTCTCGTTAATATTTCAATTTTCTCAAAAGAGAATTAATTAAATAGAACCAACATTTAATATTTATCTTGATGCTAAACCCTCTATTTCATCGCAATGCCATCAATTTTAAGCATTATAGTAAATCATTTAAATTTAAGCGATAAGAATAATTAAAAATTATTTTACAAAATAATGACAATTTATTTTCATAAGAGTTACAAATCAATTAAATTCACTTTTTATTGAAATATAAGTGACGAAAAAATTATATAAAAATTATTATTACAAATCAACAAAAGTAACTTTTTATTGAAATTTAAATTCTTTTAAATACTTCAATTTTATTTAAAATTTTATATTTTCTATTTTTAGTTTAATATAAATTCTATTAATAAAAATAACAATAAAATTTATTGTATAATAAAAAATAAAAAAAATTGGTTCAAAAAAATTTATATGATAATATAATAAAAATTTAAAAATGAAATTGATAAAAATTAAAATTTTAAGACTAAATTGATAAAAAAAATTAAAAGAGTCATAATTTTCCATTTTTAAATGATGTACTAACTCTTTTCAGAAATTATTATGTCTCAGTGAGCCCATCAGATCCACTGAACTACGGTGGGTGATGAAGTCAGTTGAGCGTGACGTGGCAACAGAATAAGCGGTACTTGCAACGAGTGTCCGCCGTTGGATTATTTGTTAGCACCGCTTATTTACTTGGAAGGTCTGTCTGTTTACGTCTAACTCGTTTAATTAATAAATTTTATATATTTTTTTTATACTCAATTTCGTGCGAATCGACCTGCTTATGAATATTTTGATTTTTTTCAAATTAGTCGCTATCAGTCTATTAATTATTTAAACAAATATTATACGCTTAATTATTTTATAAAATTATCAATTAATAATCATGAACAAACGGATATATCAAATAATTACGATATTTAGTAATTTTTTAATTTAATATTATAATTATAAAAACATAAAATTATTAAAAAATGTATCATTTATGTAATAGGATACGTTCTTTTTAATTTATTAAATGCAAACTGAACTGTCTGTACTTAAATAATGAATCAAATGAGCCTCAGTCTCTAACGAACTGAACCGGTGGTTGTACAATCTCGGCCCATTTATCTAAAGAGCCTTATATTGTTATTCAAGTTCGGTTCATTTATTAAATGAACGAGCCTAAGCTGAGTCTTTAATGAGTTGAATCCGAACATATTCATGAACGGCTCAATTATTTGAATCCCTGATTTTAAATAATTTATAAAAAACAAATTTCAAGTATTTAATATTTCCTTTAGATTAAAATTTATTCAAAAGTCCTAACATTTCCGACTAAATTTCTGTGTATGGGCAAGCTAATAAACAAGAACTTTTAAATCCTAATTCAACTTCAATAGCAACAAAACATTATTTTTGCTGGTATATTCGCACTCTATCTTTTGAGAAACAGAGAAAAAAAATTTATGTTACAAGTATTGAATGGCAGGTTTTGTTAAATTCAATATTGACGGTGCGGCCCATCCAACTCCAATTATTCAAGTGTTGAGATTTCTTCAGGATCATAATGGAAATTTCATCTTCGATTTTATAAAAATTGTTGGTAAAAGTAACTCATTAATTGTTGAATTGCAAGCTTTAAAATGAGAATTAATTTATTGCAACATATTTGTCTATTGTCATTTTTTAATAGATATGGATTCTGTTACCCTGCTTTATCTTTTCTGTAGGCATCAATATTTGACGCTGCCACCTTTCCAGGTGTTAATAATTTATCTGATACGGGATATCTCTCAAGTAGAAGTATAGCTGAGACGAGCAAGTTTAGTATTGTTTAGATTTGGTTTGCCCGATTTATTATCGAGCTCGAGCTCGAATTCGGTTCTCTACAAGGCTAAACCATTCAATTTTATCTTTAGTTCTCTTTTATATTTACAGTTCGAGTTGCCTCATAAATCAATTCTTTTAGTAATGGTTAAAACTTATGATGTGTTATATCTCTATTGTACAATCGATATGAGAGAAATAAGATTATCCACATTATTATGCGTCTGTGTCAATATTTTAAAACTCGGATCGGTCATCAACTCGGTTAGGATATTGGTCACCGGGTCAGTGGTCGAACCGGTGGGTCACTAGTCGAACCGCATGACCCGATCTATATTTAAAAAATTTTAAAAATTCAAGATATTTAAAATTCATTCTTAAAAAAATTGTAAATAATTTTTTTTTAAAATTCAAAAATAATCGCAACACAAATTAATATAATTTCATAAAGCTATTTCTTATATTCAAACCATGACCACGACATGAATCCCTAATCACATAAACAAAAAAATAGGTTTTCACATAACAAAATTTCACAAATAAGTTATAAACATAAACAATACTGGTGAATAAGTGCCTAGTGAGATGTCACTGTCTCTATTTTCCTTTCCACATTCTTTTTTTCTAACATTTTTTTTAATTATATATGACCCAGTTTGGTTCATATAAATCAGCTGAGTCAACTAGGTCAGTTTTATGAAAAAATTGGTTGGGTCATATCGGGTCATACCAGTTCACTGGTATTTTCGATCCAATATTGTGCTCAAACCGATTAAATGGCCAGTTTCTGTCCGACCGGCCGGTCTTATCGGGTTTTAAAACATTGGTCTGTGTAGCCTTAGATTAATATATATAAGAGCCTAGTTCTCGAGCTATAATGAGCTTTTACAGAGGTCTAACTAGATTGTTTTACTAAACGAGTTCTAAAATTCGGCTCTTACATGGCTATTTTACCAAATGAGCCACATCCAAGCTGAGCCACTTAACGAATTACTCTTTAGCCACTATTGAACGACTTTGTTCATTTATATCCCACTTCAAGCCTTCTATTTTATGGTTCTAAAAAATCATGTATATCGTGAAACTAATATGATTGCGGATATATTAGTTAAAGGTGCTAATTTTGTAACTAATAATGTTGTATGTATCCTCCTTTTCATTAGATATTATTACTAGAGATAAGTCCGAAAATAGAATAAGAAGAAAAATATCCGGTAAATTGTGCTGTAACCCAGTAACCCTTAAATGATGCAAATCCACAAAATAAAGACTTTTTATTTTGAGTTTTATACGAACATTGATTTTTAGTTGTTATCTGTCAATGAATGAACAAAGTTATGTGAATGAACAAAGTTACGTGGAAAATTTCTTCGTAGATTTCTTCATTCTCCGGGTTAACTCGAAATAAGCAGTCTTATTTATCAGCAGTACAAATATTGATATTACCTAAAAATTCTTCAAATTTTGTATAGAAAAATATATAAAATGAAAACAAGTCACTATTTGGGCCTTTGTAAATTTATTCCGCAATGCAGTATTTCAATTTTCAATCTCTACTCTTAAACTACAGATACTGGGTTAGCCCCGTACATTATGATCCCATTGTCCATGACATTTTAATAAGACTTTTTCTTCATTTCTATCTTTTTAAAATCATTTTAATATAATAAAAGTCAGTTCAGAATTCAATAGTTTGTTGATTTTTATCGGATTTTCTTATTCGCTGTCATAATAGGAGAGTCTTAATTTAAACCTTTAATACAATACAACTAAAACCAATTGCATTCAAAAATTCTCATTGTTGCATTAGCGGATAAAAAAATTAGATAAAAAATTTAAATTGGATTAGCATTTCTCTTTGTTGATCACCACTACATGCACGAATGCCAGCATATAGAAGGTGAAATAAACGAAGTAAGAAATATTAGATTAATTAAAACTTGACGAAAACTAAGGCGTCTGACTTTTTAATTTCCTCATTAAAGGTTATATTTTTTGGCAATATAATATAATCGCATGAGGAAAAATCGAGCTCATACATTACCAAAAAAAAAAATTTTCATTTTTTTTTGCTTATTAAAAAACCTTCCTTAGTTATAGCTTTCCCACTTTAACACGCATCCACATCTCCATGCAATGAACGAGACAAAAACACGTGGTTGCTATTTACGATAAATATACGAATTACATATTTTAACAGAAATCTCCGTTCTTTTTTTTGTTTTCTCGAAAGTAAATCTCTTTTTTTTTTTGTAGGAACACTTTTAATGGCTTGAACCAACGAGCATAAAACTGGGTTACGATTTTAACTTTGTTGGTACCATGGAATTTTTTTATTTAAAAAAAAATAAAAAATATTTTTTTAAATTTAAATAAAATATAAATTATCTAACCTAAAACTAGCAATTTATTCTTTTTTCCTGGTAATTATAAAAGGGAAATATTAGTAATCCATTAAAATTTTCAAGGATTAATTATCCTAGAAAATAGGTAAACCCGTATTATTTATAAACAATTCTAGTAGTATTGTGGAATAATACAAGTATACAATATTTTGTAAAGAAATCCACGTCCCACATAAAGATATAGATGATAACCGCGCAAGGAAACTTATAAATTTTGTTTGGATCAAACTCCACATGTGGATTTTTGTAATTCAAGATGTCAAATAAATTTGGTGGAATTAAAATTTTGAGAAATTTAATATAATATTTATATTAAATTGACAGGAATTTGATAATAAGCTATTACTTGTCATTTTAACGTGGAAAGATCGACAACTATTAATAACATGGATCCCCAAATTATTAATTGAGATATTAGAAGAAAGTTCAGTCATAATGTTTCAGTGATACTTATTATGATATATAGACGTAAGGTTTATCAAGGTTGAAATTTTGACTCCTAATCTTCATATGATAGCTTTACTTTTATTTTACTATCATGTCCACATTGTAACCCATGTAAGCAAGTTTTATTGGCAATTAAAAACAAATGATGGAGAATTTTTTTCTCTACAAATTTATGTGATTGGAAAACCTTATTAGCCAGAGATTTAGGGAGTTGACACTTTCTGTTGGAACAAATTATTTTAATCACAATACAATCGGTATTGGGATGCCACAGCAATGATCATTATGCCAGAACATCTTATTCGGATTTGTAAAATTTATACACATAAATTAATAAAATATGAGTTCTATTCATTGGGGTAAAATATAAACAAATTCTTTTTCGGATATACAAGCTTTAGATAAATCTACATATAATTATGGCATATATTTTTGTCTTTGCGGCCTATCATAACATCAATATATTTATACATAAATCATTACATTACACCTTGGGTAAATTTGGAAAAATTGCAATATTAGAGTATAAGTTTCACAAGTCACTCGATTGTGTCCTACGCATAGTACATTAATTTTGCGATGGCATACTAGCAAGCAAAATGTATGGTTGGTGGGATAAGAAGTAAATGAAATATATCAACAAGAGAGGAAAATCGGATTAGACTAGTGATGGAAGTGGAACAATAACAAAAAATGGCATAGTATACTCCATAAGGACATTTATTTAATTATTATAACAAAGTAGAAAGCAAAATATTTAGGGGTTTCCAATGTTGTTCACCTCTAATTAAATAAAAAAACTCATCAAGACCTAGTTAGTGAGGGATGACTTTGATTGATATATATGGAACATTATTGGCCTTATGTCTCCTACAATAATGATCATATTGTGCTAGTGTGAAATGACTTGAGTTGGTATGATAACTATATATCTTGTCTATGCATAGTGTTTTGTTTTTTAAGGCTATAATAATAAATGGATTCTTATCTTGATTAAAGTTATTTATCGCACCCCAGTTGCCACAAGTTCAGATCCAAAAAAGAAAAAGAAAAAAAAAAGATTATTTATTTATTTTTATTTTTTTTAACATGATTTTTTTTTTTGAAACAAATACCCAAGGATCAAATTGAACTTTCTGATATTTCAATAATCATGATCAATAATTTCACAAACTTGTCCAAAATATGGGATATTACTAATTTTTTCTTCATATATCCCAACGGTAATGAGACGTAAACAATCACCAATAACTAGTTTCCGTACAAAGAAATTTAATAGTGTTATATATCGTTACCTGTAGCCATGTGGGAATTCACATCTAAGTTATCTCTCTCTGTCTGTCTCTCTCTATATATATCTATATATTATAATAATTAGCCCATGCATTCAATGGAGTTGTTCATGAACCTTTAACTTTACGCTACCGGAGGTCATATCGAAAATGTTCTCTAGTGCATCTCTGACAATTTCAGTTAACCCTCTCAGGTTTCTGAAATTCTATTATTTCCTCATGAAGTTTTATTTCCATTTATCTTACCCCATACTTTTTGGGGGCAAAGTGAAATTCAAATTTTTTGTCATTAATAGCTCAAACATTACCAAAATACCCTTAAATAGTATCTTTTTATGATATAATTTGTTAAAAAATATATCGTACATAAATATTGTACATTTTTTAAAATATGATGATATTTCTTTTATATAACCAAATATCAGGTTCTAAATTTATACAATAAGGCAATATAATAAGGATAATATGGTCTTATACACAAAAATCAAACTAGGAATATAATACTGGGGAAAAGTGTAATTTTTAATATATCAGGAAGTAATATGAAATAATCAAAAACTCGTTGGGGTAAAGTGTAATTTACCCTTATTTTAAATGATTGCATATAATATATATCTTCTTCTAATTGAGCCTCTTTTTTTCGTCATTGTTCCCCTACGTATATATAGGTCATATCTTAAACTCTACATAAGCAAGTGAACATGAAATAAAAACGTAATCATATTGTTGTATGGATAATCGAACCGCAAGTTTTGTAAATTATTGTCTGCTGGTTAAATAATAGCATATCGCATACCACTAAAATGATCCATTATGTGTAATGAGAGAGTAGATTATATAACATAAGTATTTATTATATCTATTCGATGTGAGAAGTTTGTCCAATAAGTGCATTAGTAATTAATTAATAATAATCCTATCAGTTAGATGGATAAGGTAATAATTTTATTTGGATTCTGATAACATTTTAAATAATAGCATATCATTTACCACTAAATGACTCATTAAGTATAAGGAAGAGAGCACGTTATAGAATATAAAAGTTTATTATATTTATTCGATATGAGAAGTTTAACATGTCTTAATATAGATTATATGATTAATAACTCACTGCTTTATATGATTACTATTTCACCGGGTTTTGATTTACAAATAAAATTAATGTAATAATACATGGACACAAATTAAAAGTCCCAATGCAAAAAATCATTAAAAAAGTTACATTTTCGATAAAAAAAAATTACGAACTATATTCTGATTCCAAATTTGTTCGAATATCATTTCAATTACATATGAATAATAGTACATCTTGCTTTCTGCATGCGGGAGCTTGTTGCCACTTTTTCTCTTAAATTTTAAAGTGATGATCTATTTTCACTTCATATATATCCTCACAAAAAAACTATTTTTTCTTCAAGTGCCACGTGTATATGACACGTCATCTACAGGTGATTCACGCAAAAAGAAGTTAGCGAATTTCTCATTTACACGCTACAAAGCCAATAAATATGTAAGACTAGTGTAATTAATGGTGTTAAATTATAGCTCTTCTAAAAAATCGAATTTTTAGAAGTGGTAGTATTTTTTTTTTTTTTGATAG